>VWZS01005315.1:2516297-2604961 GCA_013397075.1 Rhabdornis inornatus | reverse complement strand
TTTTTTTTTTTTTGAGAGGACAGATCCTGGCTAGGTCTGATTTCTAAGCTGGGAAATGAATTATGCATCTGGGACCTTGGGGAATCCATGGAGAAGGCTGAGAGGCTGGCAGTGGGTAGCTATTAAATATATTGCAGCTATTACTACTGTTGAGAAGGCAGGCACCAGAATATCATTGAGGGGGGATGAAGAGGAGAAATGCAAGCAAAATACAGACATCACATAGGAAATTAAAGCATCTTCAGAAAGTAACTCAGGGAAATGCAAAATGCTGGTAAAACGAGCTGAAACAGGCAGTTTTTCTGCAAATGTTTCCACATTGACCCCTCCACCTGCTCCTCAGGCACCATCAGAGCCCCATTTTGCACTACAGTGGAATGGTTAAACCCAGCAGAAACGCAGCAAAAGTAAAGGTTATGTGCTCAGTGTGAGATTCCACTGCCAAAGGAGCTCATTGACTCCAGGGGTCCCTGGGTCAGGGATTCTCTTGTACAGGTTTGGTTGGAGCTATTCTGGGAAGGATTCTGGCTTGTTCTCCTGCTCTGCTTGTGCAGCCAGGTGTTTTGGGAATACCTGGCACCAAGATAGCCTGTGAGCACTGGTTCTCAGGGGTCAAATTGCCATGTCCCCGAGGACTCTGCAGTTTGGAGGAGGGAGGAGGCAGGAGGGCAGGAGCAGGCAAAGAGCAGGGCTCTCATTAATTTCCTGGTTTTGGCAGCATTACTTCCTTAGAAATAAGCATTAAGGCTATTCTAACCCTTTTAGAATTGAAGACTCCACCCAAAGCCCAGTGAGGAGGAAAGAGAGATTCCCAGTGAGCCTGAGAGTCAGCCCACAGTGCATGTTGCTCTCCTGATTTATTGGACACTGAAGCTCACACTCCCATGGGAGCCCCAGCAAAGAACAAATGAAATTAAGGCTGCTGCCTTTGGAAATCAGATTTCAAGACAATTAACTGCTGCAAAAAGCTCCCTGTTCACATCACAGTCCCTAAAACAGCAAAATTCTGCCTTTTATTCCTCAGAGGTGCTGCAGTAGTTCATATTTCTGTTAATACAAATAACTCCTTCCACCCTTAAATACCCCTCTAGCTTTCACCCCTCAGCTTTTTCTTTCAGTGTCCTAGATCTGCTACCAGGAAAACATCCTTATTATTCCTTGTAAAGATTGTCATAGGAAAGTAGATACCACATGATCTAAATGCTGCACTGATGGGAAGTAAATCACTGCATTCTCACTTAAAATGCGATGGCATTCAGGGCTCATGTCAAAATCTGGATCTCTCTGTGCATGGGGCCATGCAGACTTCCAGCAGATAACCCCTACACAAAAGGCAGAAGGAATTGGAATAAAGGTGTGTTGAAAGAGCCCCTTTTATTCCACTTTGTTGAAAGAAGAAGAACTTTAGACATGTTCCCACTCCTTTCTTCTAAGGAAATCAATGGGACTATTGTCACCGTTTTGAAAAGAAGCAAGATCAGGCCTTTCACTGAACACACCAAAACAGAAAGGAATACACTTTCCCTTCCCTGGAACAGGGCTGCTGCTTGGCCAGCCTGCCTGCCCTGCAAAGACAGGTAATGCTGTGCCAGCTGCAGCATGCTGGGACATCACAAAAGCCAATTACACTGAGAAAATTCAGTGTATGGGATTTTCCAGCAGGCAGGCCCAGCTCAGATGGTCAAATCTATCTGGATGGCAGAGCTGAGGATAAATATTTTCCACCCATCTCTCTCCTGCTAGGGACAAGCAGATAGATGGAGGCTAAGCTCTTCCCATGCTTTTCTCTCTCAGAATTCTACATCCTAGGGAATTCTGAAACAAAGCTGCTTTTATTCCAAGCTAGACTAGAAGTTTCCCAGAGGAAATGGCATTTATCCTGAAGTGCATGCCAGGCTGCAGCGTGGCCCAGCCCTCAGCAGCAGAAATCCAGTGCTTCCTTGGCTGGAGCAGAGCACAGGGCATCTGTTCTGTCACTCACTGGCAATCTGTTATCTGCAACCTGCTGTTGATGGCGTGGGCTTCTGATGGATGAACCACTGACTTCACCAGGTGCTTCCACAGGACAGTTCTGTGTGCTGCTGCTGGAGCCCCTCAGGAAGGTTCACGCTCCACATCCCCCAGGGCTCAGACACAGCTCCCAGCACGCAGGAGATGGAGATGCTCCAATATTCCTGTCCTGTGGAGTGTGGGGTGCAGAGGGCTGTCCCCAGGGCTGGGAGGTGTCTACAGCCAGAGGGTCCTGCTGGAGCCCTCAGACAGCTCCCTCCACCCCCCCAGGACAATATTCATGTGCATTCAGTCACTGAGGTGTCATGAACACTGCTGCTGAAGGGTTTCTCCATGGAACAGCCCCGTGCTGTGCTGATGGCCAAGGAGAGCACGGCTCCAACCAGCCCTGCACTGATGTCAGCCCCATCCCGACCACCCTGCAGCTCCCCAGTGCCCTCTCCAGCAGCTTTCCCAGCACACCCCTCCCTCAGCATCCCAATGTGCTCAGCAACACAAATTAAACATTTTGTCATCAGGCTGGGCTGGCCCTGGGCTCTGTTTGTGGGCTTGTGAAGGCAGCACCTCCCTGCCTGCAGGGAATCTGGTGCTGCCTGTGGCTTGTCAAACCAGGCTGGGATTTAACTTCCCTCCAACTTCCTTTGAAAAACGCAGCCCCAAGGTTTCTCTTTCCCTAGCTTGCATAGAGGGAAATTTGGGAGAGGAACTGAGGCAGGCAGATTAACCTTTGCAGGGTTTTAAGGATCTACCTGGTCCTTACAGCCTCCCCTCTACAGCACAGGGAGGAGTGATGTTCCACGTGGTCAAGTCCTATTCCCCCTTTATCTTTTAATTTCCAGCCCTGCAAACAAGTACATCTGCCAGGCTGCATGTAAACACAGTAATGGGTTCTCTGGCCAGCAGGAAGGTATGACTCATTAATTGCTTTACACCACACTGTAGAGGTCCATCAGCATCTGCTAGGCCCAACCTCCTTGTAGGAAAGACATATTTGGACTTCATTTTTCAAAAGGAGTTTCTGTGTGCTCTGCCACTGTTTGCTATGCAAATTTTGGTGTTAATTGCACCAAAATGAGAAACATATTACTTAAATCAGTGCACTCTTCAGGCGGGCATCAGTGTGTGTGTGTGATATTCTGCCAGATGTTATTTTATTACTGCAGTTTAATACCTAACCATCTGCTTCCTTCTTATTTTGTCATGGTTTGTATTCTCCCTGGGACCTCTTTTCTGTTACACTGGCTTTTATCATCTGCATTATGTATTAGTGTGGCCAGGGCTAAAGGCTGGCAGTATCCAGAGCATGGGATTGGAGCAGAGAAACAAATGAGCAGCAGATCGTTAAAGGAAGAGAATGGAACTGATACTCCAGTTGGATCAAAGAACAAAGTTGATAACAAAAAGATAAAATCAGAGTTGAATGCTCAGGGATTAGCTATAGTGATCCCAACTCAGACAGAGCATGCTGTGCTCTGGCAAACACCTTGAAACTTGCACCACCTTGTAGCTTAAAAAATACCTATAATATTTTAAAGCCTAGGAGAGATGGACTGGGGAAAAAAATGTATTTTATGCACTTATTTGAAATTGCCTTTTTTTTGCTCCTTTGTCTTTCCAGGCTGCTCAGTGCTGCAAATGCCCAAACACAGACAAAAAGAAGAGACAGGAGCAGAGATTTTAGCTCAATTTCCCTCTTGATTGTACCAGGTTACCAGTTTGAGCCCTGGCACCTTGAGGACACTGAGGTGCAGCACAGCAGCTGCACAGCTGCTCACACTGTGGTTGCATGAGGGCAAGTGAGAACAAAGGCAGTGGAAAATGGAAGGGAAATTATGAAGATGAATGCTCCCATATTTCAGGAGGACAGTACTGCTAACAAAGACTAAAGGAAAAGGAGAAGGAAAAGCCCCGTTGAACATGGATGTTCAAACACAACAAACAACAATTGGAATTACAGGATATTTGCATTGGACATACACATTCCTACCTGAACTGCTTCAATCCCACTTCTTCATAAGAAACCAAGTTCTTCATTGACAGAAAAGAATGTAAATATACCATCTGATAGCCACCCTGCAGAGCTTTGTATCAAACCTCATCTTTGTCAAACAGGGCCATGTTTCACTGCTCATTATATTGGCTCTGAATATTTCCCTGATACACTTTAGGATTGCACCAGGTATGCCCAGGGAAGGGAAGATGTTGAGCCAAATAGCCACAGGGACATAAAAGTGAAAGCAGCAGTCAGATAGAAAGAAACTCTCATTCTTATTTATCTTCCATTTTTAAAGACAACTAGAAAATGTTTATAATTTTTCTCATCATTTACACAGAGATGTTTTTAAGGGTTTAACGGAGCACCAAAATCCACAAGCCCTCCTTTCACAGGTTCAATCGAAGTCTTTGAGGCAGTTTAACATTCCTGCTCTAGAGAGGAAATGAGATGATTCAGATAATTCACTTTATGAACACATAAAGCAATATTTTCAATAATTCTGTCTAGTTTTCCATTTTATTGTCCAGTAAGAAATAATGGGGAAGAACAACCTGACTTTTTTGTAAGTAAAATACCACTGGCCACACATAAAATTAACCAACACTTCAGAGCCTCAAAGCATCATACAAATACTAAGTGTTGGTAATTTTCCAGTACACTAGGGAGCAAAGAGTGCAGCATTTATGGGAAGCATTGGGAGCACAAGGTATAAATCTCACTGGTTTGAGGACCACATTACACCAGCATCATGTCCTTGCCATGCTATCCCATTTGGCCCTGTGGTGCTATAACTGTTGTGAACATTGCCCTGGAAGGCCATAAAGCAAAACCAGTTGTGTAACAGTAACCCATTTCTGGCTCCCTTTCAGTTAAGAACAAAATTAACTTTCAATTGATTAGGAATTAAAAGCATGGCAAGGAATATAACCCAAATGCACTGCTCAACGGGCAACAGACCTGAGCACCAGAAGCTCCTGCCTCCAACCTTTAAAGCTATTAACCCTGGCATGAATTTTTATTTAGTGTTAATTAGGGGACTGGCAGCAAAAATCAATTAATTAATTACATCTCAGATCCACTGGAAAGCATAATGGAAATCAAAGAGAGTTAGGTTATTCTGCCTCCATGGAGGAAAGGCTGCTGCACAGCCCTGGGTGATGGCACTCCCTGTTTCTTTAACTGCAAAGAAACAAGTGTTAAAAACAGAATTTTAGAAAAAAAGTCTGAGCAAGATCATTTCCCCTAGTTGGAAATGCCAAATACCTCCTTGACTTGGTCCATCTGTCAAGGGCTCCTGCTTTCAGTTTTGCCTCTGGAGCTCTCTAACCCTGGGGATTTCTTGCACCAGTCCTGCACAGTTCCCCCTCCCCCTGCCTGCTTACAGAGCAGCATCCACACCCTGCCCACAGATCCAGGTTTTGGGACCTGTGCAGAAGGTCCAGAAGGTCCCCAAGGGAGATGTTTCTGCAGGACTCAGAGGAGTCACAAGCACGTGTCACCATCTGCCACATCCCTCACCAGAACACACACATTTGGCTATTTCATCTATTTCAACAAAATCATGGACGAGGTTTGGGTTTGCTTGGGTTTTAAGTGCCCAAGGTACAATTAGCTAACTAACATGGCTGGCAGTGATTAGTGGGTGCTAATTACAATAGAATTCCTGTCAAATTACACGGTGTATAAGTACAGCCTTGCAGACTAGTTCAATTTTCAGGGAAGAGGGGGTGAGTGGAGGGGCTGGCAGTGCTGGCAGGCGTCTCCAACATTTACACATCCCTCATCTTGCACGGTGTTTCAGGCAGCCAGCTGCCACAGAGGGATTTTTATTTGGGCAGGACAATGACATTTGTCCCTTATGGCTTCAAGAGAGGAAAACCAAGAGGTGAGCAAGCATGTGCATTTGTGCTGGGCATCAAGAGCCACCCAGAGCACAAAACTGCTGCTGTGACAGCTTGAAAACCTTGAATTTCATTGCAGGAATGCTTGATAGCAGCTGGTTAACAAGGTCCAGAGTGTCCTAATTCGAAATGTTCTGATGGAGCTGATCAAGAGGCAGCTCTGCCCTGGCTGTGCTCCCTGCCAGCCCAGGAAGGGGCTGGTGCCAGAGCCCTTTGCTCTGGGATAACCAGGCAGAGGGAAGCAGCTCCAGGAGCCTCTGCCGACACTGCTCAGCCCATTTATCAGTGCCACCACAGAGAATAAATATTTATAAATGGTGTGTCAGGACTAATGTGATAAATTATCTCCAGTCATCACAGAGATGGTTCAAGATGTGTTAAGCCAGTTTTAAACATTTGGCTAAGAAAATGTCTGAGTGTGGAGCTGATGGAGGAGGAACAGGAAAAATCCCCACATGTGCCTAAAAGAGGACAAAACATTTTCCTGTTTGACTTTGTAACATGCTCCTGGCCCTGGGTTTGTGAAGTGCAAGTAACCTGTCGAAGTACATTAAAACTCTCTTGACTTACCCCAGTTTATTGTAAATATTACAGCAAATCCATTGTAAACAGCAGCAAGAGGCTTTTGGGAACCCATTAATCAAAATAAACTGCTCTGGAAAACGCCTCTGCTCAGCTTGTTTAACTAGTGCTGCAGCTCCATACTGCATAGCTGATTTCAAAATATACAATTTATTGCCTTGGATGTCTTTGCTCAGAGCTAGAACTAAATTCCTCTGGGTACTTTAACATACAGTTAATCAAAGCACAATGCCACCCCTATCATATTTACAATCTGGCAGGCAATTAGTCAATAATAAATAAAATGCATTGGAAAGACAAATGATATTACTGTGTATGTATCAATGGGCTTATAGGCTCAAAAGATTTATCAGTACCACCGGAGAGAATAAATATTTATAAATGGATGTGTCACTCATAAAGTGATAAACTATCTCCAGTCATCACATGAAGAATGCATATTTTCAAGTTGACATACTTTATTATCTACCTAATCATTTTTCAAAAGGTGTTTTTCAACTTTATTAGCCATACTTAACAACTGGAGGAACTTATTATCATCATCACTGAATTGAGGTTGTGCAGCAAAGCCCCACTCAGGATTTCCACTGCAGGCTGTACAGAGAGAATAATAGATTCCCTTTCTGCTTTGGCCCCAGTCTGCTGCAAGACCTGCAAAACCTATTTCTGGGAGTAGAATCACTTTAAAAAGATTAAAACCCATAACCTTCCCCGAAATAAAAATTTCAACAGTCACAATGTTTAAATTTCGAATGCCATTGACATACAGATGCTGGAAACCCATTGGGACTCAAACATTTTGATTAGTTCTACCACAGCTCCCTGCTGGGAGGGAGCAGGATTTGAAACACCAGTACAAAAAAGTATTTTCCCTACAATTCTTTTCTCACCATCTCCAAAAATAGGAGCCCTGTTTATACCCAGTCCTGACAATCTAAATGAGTGCCTTACAGTGTCCAAACTAAGGATGTGTTTTAAAACCCACTGGTTTTTTGTGTAAATATTTAAATAAGAGTACTTTTTAGGAAAGTAGCTTGTGTTAGCAAAAGTGTGAATGAAGTTGTATTTGCATAAAATTTGAGCCAATATAACTGCATCCACACACAGAAATGTTCACAGCAATCACACAGAAAACCAGTAATTCTTTTCTGCTTACATCCTCACCAACAGATCATTAGCTAATGATTAACTCTCAGCCATATTTATTTATAGAACTTTGATTTTCATCTTATCTTATTATTTTTTATTTTATTGACCGAAAAGCTGGAGTGGTTACATTCTGACTTATCCACGCAAGAGTTTTAGGGCCATTAATAAACCCAATAATGAAGCTTTTCTTTAGAACTGGAAATTCCAGGAGCTTGGTCCTTGCAGGAGTCCAGCCAGACACCACATGCTGCGAGGACAGATGTTTGGATGGCTGCTGCACCTCTGGGTTTCCCTGCTCTGGGGGATGGAGCTGCGCTTGGCTTGCACATGGAAGCTTGTGAATAAGCAAAGGAAACTGGATATTCTCCACATTTGCAAATCCACCATGCCAGTTAGACCTGATAAAATTTTAAATGCTCCCTTGAATGAAGTTTTTTAAATGCTGCTGTTGTTATCCCACTCATTTTACATCGGAGTTTGGCAGCGGATGCCATTAGCGAACATTCAGTGTCAACAGTGTCATGATGTTGTTCTTAGAGATGTGTCAAGTACCATAGCGTGATCTTGTTGCATTTAAAATTAACCACAGCAGTGAGGCTGTGCCAATTTCTTGCATTAGATCCAGAATGCAGCCAGCAAAAGTGTCAGGTGCACAGAGCGTGTCTCAAGAATAAACAAGCAACAAAGGAAAACTCCTTTCTTCTGCTGCTTTTTTCTTTCCAGCACATCTTGTCACACAAATTAATTGTTAGGGAAAAGCCTTTCTTCTGCTTTGCTGTGCTGAGCAGCCTGCCTCTGCAAGGGGAGAGGAGAGGTGGTGGCCAGCCAAGGGCCCCAGAGCCCTGGGAATCCTGTAAAGCAGCCACTTACAGCCTGGGCTTAACTTCTCATTTATTATTCTTCACAGAATCTTTGGAGGCAAGACAGGAATTTAGATAAACCACACAGATCTAGTTCCTTAGGATAAGGAAAAACTTCTTTCTTTTAGGAGTGTGGTGCCCAGGCCATGTCAGTTAGCAGATCTGACTAAATGTGCTTTTTTTTCCCCGACGTAGTCACAGAGTTTCTCTCTGCAAGTCATTTCTCTGTCTAAATCTTCAGTTTCTTGGAAGCCCCATGACTGATGGTCCTGACTGCTTGAGCTTGAGATAATCTATTGCACTTCAGCTGCAGAGTTGCCCACTCAGCGTTATACATGGCTCTGGTTTGCACCACTTGTTTTACGAGGTATAATACCAGCTTTATATCCTTTCTAGCTGAAATGCTGACAATTTTTTTTCCTCTATGATTCAGACCGGGGAAAGAAATGCATTTGTTGAAGTGAGAAATTCTCACGTTAAACCACTTTAACCTTGCTTATTCACATGAGAAGATTTAGGGTAGAATCTCAGTAGTGTGCATGCAGAACCAGGGCTGAGGCAGAGACCTGACGAGTCAAACACCAAGGTCAGTTTGCCCAGGGTCACCTGGGGCTGGCAGCAGGACCTGTGTGTGTGACCCAGGGACTTTGGCAAGTCCAGTCACCTTCAAAGCTTTTGAAAAAACCAACTCTGTTCCTGTTCCATAGCAGAGTGATGGAGACCTTTCCTTCCTAATACAGCTTCTTGCACAACTGGAGTGTCATTGCATCATCCACTGGAAAAGCTGCTGGAGCCAGGTCACCTCAGTGCTAGGGCGCAGCCCAAAGCCCTGCCCAGCTCCTGTGAGTGCAAGGGAGTGCTCAGTTCCAGGAAAATCCTGGGTTTACCCCATCCTGGGCACAGGGCCAGGCTCCCCATGTCAGATGGGCACTGGTGGCCGTGGGGCAGGGGACTCCCAGGGCCACATTCCTCCTGTGTGAGCAATCCCAGCCTTGCTTTATGTTGCTGGGATGAGGCTCACTTGCTGTCTGACCCAATGGAGACGTTTCCTAGGGAGGAGAATTTTTTCAAGTGCTTGCAATAAAGCAAACTGCTGGAGGCAAAATAACAAAACTGGGAGTATGAGCTCTTCCAGTGGGTCAGCTGAAGCTAATGCTTTGAAAATAGCAATCTTTCATCCAACTGCATCTCACCAAAACATTTCCAAGACAGATATCAAGCAACCTGCAACAAATCACCCAGGAACTTAGGTTGAAGCTGAAATTCCAAGAAAATCTGAGCGCAGGGAGTAGTGGCTGAGCTCGTACATGGGAGAGAAGACTTATGTTGTGAAAGGTTATTCTGGTGTTCAGTAACAGGGGGTGAAATGATCTTTCAAGTCAGAGATTTCTCAGCTGAGGCTGGCTGTTGAATAAGCCGACGCCAAGGCTCAGAAGGACATTTGAAGGAGCTGACTCCTTACAGCACTGTGCCATGCAACTGGCATTTCATTTCTAGCAGTTGAGCAAAATTGCAAACAGCTGGCGGATTTTTGGAACATTTTAAAACATTTCTTTCAAGGTACGTTATTGCTTCCTTAAAAATAAATACACATGGCACACATTCCCCCCCTTGCAGATGAACGTGTGTCCCAAACACCACCTATTAGTTGTGCTACAAAATCCCTGTGCTACAGTGGTGGGACTCGATTTTAATTCTTTTTTTTTTCCCCCTGAAGCCTTGTAGTCCCCCTATACCACCAGGTGAACAAGTGCATATGGTAAAGGAGGAGATGAAGAACAGTTGTGTTATTGTTGTTCTCTCCCTCCTGGGGCACAGCCCCTCAGCAGAGCATCCCAGCTCAGCGGGGAACCCAGAGGGGGTTTCTAAAAGGTGGCTGGAAAAACCTGATTACTTTATGCATGAGGGACTTGTTTCAAACACTGCTGCAAGGACTCCCCAGAGGTCCTAAAAGCTAAGGATTTATTGCAAAAACTGAGTTCTTGCACGTGGAGGGAGGAACTGATGACTGCTCTGCTCAATTCCCTATAGCAAAGGTCAGGAATAGAAAGGCAAAAATTAAAATCTCAGCTCACAAATTGCCTCCCTGCATGAATATTTTGCCACCAGTTAACACTTACTGCTGCCTGCCCCCAGATCCTTCCTGTGCCTCCCTTCATCTGTCTCTGCTGGGAATACAAACACCCTCTCCACCACACAAGGTCATCTCCATCCTCCTTCTGCTCTCCCCTAGGTGTGCACTGGCACCAGGCTGCATCCTTTGCCCACCACACTTCCACTGCAGTGGGAGCCAGATGGAAACAGCCACAGACAAGGTGAGGGGACCCTCCAAGGGGAAGGGCAGGGAGTCAACAGCACACAGCTGCTGGGAACTGAGAGCAGAGGGGATGCACTCTGTGCATTTTAACACAGGCTCTAATTGAATTCATTATGAGAACCACATCCCCACATCATCAACACCATACGGTATTTTGCAGCTGTGGTCGTAACTCAGCTTCATCAAAAGCCTGCAGTGGTGAGGAATGAGCAATAGTAACCATGTGTCACTTTGTCAAAGGCTCCTATGCAGGTATGGATAACAGGAAAGAGCATGCAAAGTCAAGAGGCAAGCTGGGGACTTTGATTTTCTAAATTTTAATGGCAGTTTTGACAGATCAGAAGAAGAGACTCTTTTGAATATGGACACATTTTTTTAAAAATTATCAAAGAGCAATGAAAGTGCAAGGTCAGTGCTGTGGATGTTCCTATGGGCTGTGTCACATCAGTGCCAGCTCCCAGACTGAGCAGCTCCAGGATTTGTTGCTGTCACAGGGCCATACCACATTCAGTCCCACTTGTCTTCCCTCTTCTCCATCCTTTCCTCTGCTCTCAGAAAACAACAATATGCAGCATGAGAGACATGTTGGAAACCAGGAGTGAGTCCTGACAGCCCATGTGCTTTAGCAGCTGCTACCTTGGGATAATGAGGTCAATCCTTTCCAAAGCGAACTTCATAAAATCACTGTTCTGTCTGGAGTGACACATAAAGACGTCACAGCAGAGCTCCTACAGGCTTGGCACAACATGTGACTCATTTCCACATTTCCAGATTTCAGTCAGCTAAGGCCTCACAGAATTCTCCTGCATCCATGTGCCCAGGCAAGGACTTTCCAGGGGATTTTGGGGGCTGTTCCCCCACTCACAGGGATAAGCATATGAGGGGCAGGCAGGTGGATGTTACAGGACCCTTCAGAGGGCAATGGCAATGCTTTCTCTTTTCCATCTTACAGCAACTAAACACTGGTACTAAGCTGACAATGAATATTTGGTATTTCCCCTCTTTCCTAGTGTATCAGTCTCTAGAGACCTCCCCTGCACTATGCACATGGGCACACTTGCACACACTCATCTACCTAAAATAACTCCTGCTCAATCCACATCATTTCAAAAGCCTCACAGGCACTGGCCAGGAGTCCTTTCTTTTTTGTCCTATGATAAAACTTTTGTTCAGCAAGCCAAAGGACAAAACCCCTGGAATCTCATCTTGGCTGATCATCCCTCTTTCTTCTCCCTGTCTCAGAAGTGCAGTTGCTTCCAGCAGCTCTGTTGCCTTGCCTTAGGCAAAGGTCTCTTTGGGAGGAAACCACAGTTCCCTTAAATTGAGAGAGGGCAGAACTGAGAAAAAATTTGTAGGTTTGGCAGGGCTTAGATCTGAAGCTTTAGTATGAGTCTCTCTAAACACTGAGAAAAGGAAATTTCACAGAATGGGTGTTAAAAAAAGAGAAAGTCTGTAATCAGTCTAATTTGATAACCAATTTGTCACAGCCATGCTCTCACCCTTGCTTTTGAAATGAATGTTGTTTGGAGGCAAATGTCAGCAAGCCAGGCTGGAGTGTGAAATCCATCACAAGCACAGCCACCAGATGTGTTGGCTTTATGAACCCCGGATTTCCTGAACCTCTTGGTTAAAAAGCATCTGTCTCTATTACTTGAGATCAGGAGTGGTGAATTCAGCAGCTAACAATCAAGTCAAAGTTGTTTATGGAGAAGTTTCTTATTTCTTGAGAAGTTTCATCAGATTAGGTTATTCATCATGGAGTACATGCTCCATTCAAGCAGTTTGAAACTTTCCAACAATTATTTGGTTCTCAGACTCACTACCTGGATGCAAAATACCCTAATATGGTTATAATTTCCAGGTGTAAATGTTCAGCAATGAACCCAAAGTTGTCTTTTGTTAAAGTCTCACAGCTGAGCATATGAGACTTATTAATCTCTGGAAACACACACTTCTGATGCAAACTATGAAATTATCCATTTGAGACAAATCCTGGATCTCTAAGCCACACGTGCATTGGAAAAGACTTGATTTATACAGTTGTAAAACTCTTGCAGGAAGCATACAGTATTTGACTTACAAAGAAAGCTGGAAAGAGGAAGCTTCTTCACTTGCAAATTCAGCATTCAAGATCAAGGGCGACATTCTTGTCTTCTGACTTCCCTGCAAACCCATTTTAACATCACACTGAGCTACACTGGGAATGTACCCGTATTTATATAGAACCTGCTGGTACTTCTATCATACCAAGCTTTAAATTCAGCATTTTAGCTCATGCCACCTCTTGCTCACACAGCACATATAGGAGATGTCCCTTTCCTGGGGGCTCACAGCCCCAAACAAAAAATTCTGGGGTGAGCAGCTCCCACAAAAAAAAACAACACTGGCAAAACCTCAGATCCAAGTTCAGTACCAGGTTTGCAATCTTCAGTCCAGTAATATTTGTTACAAGTACACGTTTACACAAAGTTGGCTGGATCCATGTAGGATAGGAATTGTAAGTTTTTAACACTTTGCTCTGAAATTTCTCTGCTTGGGTCAAGACAAAGCATCTGAACTGCTCATTCATCCTCCCTAATTTAGTTCCTTATGTCTGGGACTGAGGGGCATGGAGGCATCCCCTTCACATCCCACATTTCGGGCTGGATGAATTTCTCCCAGTGGAGGAGCTTGCTCAGCAGCACAAACATCACTGAATGAGCCCCAGGCTGGGCACTGCCACAGGTGCCACCACAGTGCCCCAGCACAACCCTGACCTTCCCATTTTTCTCTTACCTCCTTTCTGCTCTTGATGGCCATTCCTGCTCCAAAGGCAAGAAAAGCACGGGGGATGCTACTCCTCCTGTTTATCTGAGAGCCCAGCACAAAGGCAGCTCAGGAGCAACTGAACTGTACTGTAAATTGATGACCAGGCAATAAAACCGTCTTTAGATAAGCAGAACAGTTTGCATACGCCTTTGTGCGTGCACCTGCCTGTTCAGCGAGTCATCACTCATTTCACAGCTCATTTCGCTGACTGTGGCCCACAGGTTTTATCTCTTTAATTGGGCAAACAGTACACACCTTGTCTCTGCACATAGAGTCCGGTGCTAACGTGTGTGTCTCCTACAAGTTGGTGGTTTGGCTCTTTTTTAGTCAGCTCTAAGTAATGCTGAGCATTTAAGGTGGAGTGTTCCTTTTGTGATTGTTCACTGTCTGCAACGCAAATACTCAAATTTCTGCAAGGATTTTGATTCTGGCCAATCTTCCAGAGCCCACATCAGTGTCTATTGAAGCCCAGGGGCAGAAATGGCTTTGGGACGGACTCAGCAGGGCTAAAAAGAAAAGACAAGAAATGTGAGTTCCCCTCCCTCCCAAGCAAGGAGTCTAAAGCAGAATAGTGTAGTAGTAGAGATTTATCAGTTACCCTACTTCAGGGGGTTTCTGTGGGAAATGACTGGGTTTTCAAACTCACGAGCAGACACAGGCTTTATAATCTCCACCAAGGCCAGCAGAGTTAATGCAGTTACAGCCTTGGTCTGAGGAGAAGTTAATGCAAAGAGCAGCTGAAACTGCCCAAGCAGAGCATGATCCTCCAGCAGTGTGCTCTCCCTCCTGCTACACCTTCCACTGCTCCCAGCTGCCAGTGTTTCCAACCCCATCCTCTACACCTTTCACTCCTCCCTGCTCCCAGTGTTTCCAACCATATCCTCTACACCTTCCACTGCTCCCAGTGTTTCCAATCTCATCCTCTACATCTTCCCCTGTTCCCTGCTCCCAGTGTTTCCAGTCTCATCCTCTACACCTTTCGCTGCTCCCAGTCTTTCCAACCCCATCTTCTACACCTTTCTCTGCTCCCAGTGTTTCCAGTCCCATCCTGCAGGCTGGGGCCGCAGGGCACTGGCACAGTCCCCGTGCATTCCACAGGGGATGCAGGGGGATGCTGCTGCAGCACCATCACCTGCCAATGGGCTCTGCACAACCCAGCTCTGACCCGAGGGTCCTGCCTGAGCTACCAAGAACCAGGACAAGCAGGACAGAGCTGGACGAGGCTCTCGGGGAAGGGATGAGCCCCATCCCTGCAGTGGTTTGAGCAGCGAGGCCGGAGAGAGCCACTCTAAAAAACACACACCCACACAGGCTTTGCAGCATGATTAGCTTTTGGCGAAGACACACGGAATGTGGGGGGGGAAAGTGCTGTCTTTGTTAGAGGATGCAAATGAGCATCTTTTTTAGAAGCTGAGAAAGAGCCCCGACTAACCAAAATTGCGCATTGACTGAAATAAGCCAGGCTGCTTTTCAGATGTAGACTTCAGACAGAAAATGAAACATATCAAAGTGTCTGATTTGACGTGGCTTGCAGCTGCAAGGCAAAGCGACTGTCCCATTTTTTTCCCCTGAGGCAAACACTCAAGATTTTCTTGATCTTATCTTTGTCTTTCTATAAGTCTTTGAAAACCATCTGTAGAGATTCATAAAGGGTATTTGTGTTTTAAGTAAACTGCAGAAGTGATCTATACCGAACAGATGGAAACAAATCAAAAAGCTTAACGGGATGCAGAAAAACAGCAACACTTAGAAAAATACTAGATACGAATGAGTAGGCAGGTTGTCTCCCATTTGTATTGCATTTGGTGTGGCATCTCTTTGCCGGAGCTCTCTCTGCAGCCCGCACAGTGAGCTCTCCTCACTCCTCTCCTGTCCTCGTTCACAGGCTGCAAAACACTTCCCTGGATGTGTTTGCTCTTCTGGACAAGCATCCCTAGGATGGGAATTGTTCAGCTCCTTGGCAGAGCCCTCCCATCCACCCGGAGCCCTCAGTGCAGCTCCCTCAGAAATAGATTGCATTTGACAGTAAAGGGTTCTGATTTTTCACGACTTGCCAAAACATTTCTGCGCAGGGAAGGTGGGGGAGAAAAGTGCTACAAATCAATCTCAGCGTGCTCGGGGATCGAGTGGTTGTTTGTTTGTTCCGGGCGATGTTTTTTTCTGACAGACGATTTCAAAGAAGCACAAGACTGCTTCCTCAGTACCAGCTTTTCATAGAAGACACAATAAGGTGCAAAATGATGTGTCTTACTGGAGTGAGTGGGCGTTAATGGGACTTCCTGAGATACTAGCAAAACCCACAGAGAAAAAGAGAAAAAAACAGTTAAAAATTTTTTCACTGGTGTTTCAGCTGCAGCCTTGTATGTTCTGTCCCCATTAGTCAGAGCCCTGTGTGCCCAGTTTGATGAGGATGCTGTGACACTGCAGGGGAGCATCAGTCATTGCAGTGAAGCTGTGGCCAAGGACGGGCTTTGCTCAGGGTTACAAAGACAGTTTTTATATCAGCGTAGCTCTGACTTCACAAAATTCCCAGCAGTTTGCTCAGAGAGTCTGGTCCCTGCTAACACAGAGTCTGGACTGTATAATCTCCTCCATAAATTTATCAGCTTCCATCATAAAACCACTCGGACACAGTGTTGCTGCACAGCTGTTTCATAACCTCAACCCTCTGGTGGCAGCAATGCCTGTTTTCTTTCCAGCTTACATATATTAATGGCCAGTTTGTACCTTTGCTTCCCCTCCTCCTTTTCTTTTCCTCTCTTTACTCACCAGTCCCTAACAGGCCCAAGGCAAAGGTTAAGGCAAATTCCAGATGGGAGACCCGGGGATGGAGAAGGCTGTTGGAGTGACATCAAAGCACTCCCCCACTTTGTTTCTGTAGGATGTTACACGATAGAAGCTCAAGATAAATGTGTGTTTCTATTGAGCTACTTAATTTATTGTGAAGCCAAGACACAGGTTCTGCCTTAAGGATCTCAGGAGGTGAGTGTTCTTATCCTGCAGTCCCCAGGAAGTCACCACTTCAAATGAAGGAATGACAGGATATGCTTTGGCCCCACATTCCACCTTCCTCCACCAAGATGAAAGTCCAGCAGGTCTGAACTACGGGCTGAGCTCAGTGCAGACCCAGATGTGTTCCCACTGCTGTCACAGGGAATTCATCTTTGACTTTGCTAGAACTGAGCAGAACAATGTCAAAAGCATCTGAAAACTCATTTCTCCTCTCTCTCTATGCCAGGAAGCAGGGCCAGAGCAAACCCTTGACATCCCTCCTCTCCCTCAGCACGGGGCTCAGGCCAAGAGCAGCTGTGGTGGGAAAGGCCCTTCCATGTCTCCCCACCAGCCTCCAGGACAATCACCGTGGTGTGCTGCCCGCTTTTACCACCATCTCTCTTAGCCATCGAGAAGGAAATGAAACATTCCTACATTTTTCTCTGCCCCTCCCAAAGGGGTCATTGCCTTCTGCTCAGTCATGCCAGCTTGCTTCTCCAGAAGGGAACAGGAACTGACTTCCACCCTTGTCCATCAGGCACACCCATGAGACTATGCCAGCTGGATGACACCTGGGGCATTTTCACCCTCTCTGGAGTTTAGCCGGCTCCACTCTGCCTCCTGAGCAAAGCACAAGGCATCCCATGCTGTCATCCCAATGGCCCTGTGGTATTTGTGTCCATGTAAGTGCAAATTCCCAGTTCTACCCATCCACCAGCCTGGAGAGCCTTGCATGCAAAAATAGAGGCAATACTGTGACTGATATTTTTAGAAAGGGAATGCATATGTAAATTATTCCCCTGAAAATGTCTCTGTGCGTCAGCCTCTCCCCTGATTCAGAGAACATCCCTTCTATCTTTTCCTCAAGTACACGCTGCGTACAGAGAAGCTTAACATCTCAGGCAGAGAAGGTTGCTGCAAAAGTGATTCATCTATCACATCCTTCACAGCTTCAGTAAACTGGAACGGTGCGAATCTCTCTGCCCCCAGTCTTGGCTGCTCCAGAGCTCCCGACTTCCCTCCCATTCACAGCTTCATGCGCACAGCGGAAGGCGAGGAGCGCGGCTGGCTCCGTCACCTCGCTGTCCCCAGCCTCCCACCGTATGCTTCCTGCTGAGGATGCAGCCAGAATCCAGACAGGCCCATCCGCCTGGAGCTCTTCCCCGCCCGGCGCCTCGGGGGCTGCGGTGGAGCTGCCCGGGCGGAGAGGAGCCCTCCTGCCTTCTGCACGCATCCACCGAGCATCCCAGCCGTGATTCCTGAATCCCGAGCATCCCACCCGTGATTCCTGAATCCTGAGCATCCCACCCGTGATTCCTGCATCCCCAGCATCCCACCCGTGATTCCCGAACCCCGAGCATCCCACCCGTGATTCCTGCATCCCGAGCATCCTACCCGTGATTCCTGAACTCTGAGCGTCCCACCTGTGATTCCTGAACCCCAAGCATCCCACCCGAGACTCCTGCATCCTGAGCATCCCGCCTGTGATTCGGGCATCCCGAGCATCCCACTCGTGATTCCTGAACCCTGAGTGTCCCGCCTGTGATTCCTGCATCCTGAGCATCCTGATTCCTGCATCCCGAGCATCCTACCCGTGATTCCTGAACCCTGAGCGTCCCACCTATGATTCCTGCATCCTGAGCGTCCCACCCGTGATTTCTGCATCCCGAGCATCCCACTGGCTCAGCCCCAGGCAGCCGAGGCATCCTCCCCGGGCTCAGCGCTGGCCATAGGGAGCCTCCTGAGAGGTGGAGGAGGCACTCCCAGCCACCAGCACACGCAGCTGTGTTCCTCCACCCCCTCACATTCACATCCTCCATCCCTGCCCAAAACTCCTGAGGTCCCAGAGGCTGCTCGGCAGCTCAGGCAGGGCAGGAGTTGTGCACAGGGAGCTCACAGTGCCCTGAGCTTTGGGAGGTAAACAGCCCAGTCCCCGATGTTACATTCCATCACTGTCCAGAAGCTATTAGGAAGCTAATTAAAACGAATAAATCACTTAAGTATTCAGAGTTCATATCCCATTAATTCAACAGCACAAGATACAGAGGAAAAGACAAAGGCTGAGGAAAAGGCCAAGGACGCTACAGCAACTGTTCCTCAGTGTGGATTTTTTTACCCTCCATTCTTGTAATACAAAAGATAAGTCTGTCTCCTGGCTTATCTAGATACATTTGTAAAGATTAAAACCACACTTCTTTGCCTCTGCATTCTGCTGTAAATGATTAGCCCGTGGTATTGTTAAGCAGGCGCTCTGCCAGCCCCAAGGTTCTGATTTAAGTCACAAAAACAGGGAAATTCAGAGGGGAACCTGCTGCTGCCTGTGAGGAGCAGCCAGGCAGGCAGGACACTGCCACTTCCTTGCCCTCGCATGCAGATGGGGAGATGGGGATGCACATGCAGCCTCAGCTCTAGAGGAGAGGCTGGCTCTAGTTCCTGCACCAGGAAAAAAGAGCATTTTCCTGCTTACTGGTGCAGTTTGGGAACATGGCCACTGGTACCCAGGCAAGGGCAAATCTCCCACTTGAGCAGCCCAGTGACCTCCCCTCCAAGATTCCACTCTGGCTTTGAGGCTGGCTGCGAGATGGGAGCAGCAGCTTCCAAAGCCTTGGGCATGATCCAAGGTGGTGTTCCTGCAGAGAAACTGCTGTCCCCAAGCACATCCTGAAAACCCAGATCAGCAGGAATGAGCAGGCTGCAGAAGAGGAGTCAGGGAGCTCAGTGGGTGGGAAATGGGATCACACCTTAGAAAAGTCACTGAAAAATGGCCTTGGAAAAATTCAGGAGGGGCTCTGATCCCAACCCCACCTCATACTGCCAGGTTTATGCTGCTTTATCATCCTGCTTCTTATTCCTTTTAAAAGCTGGCATTGCAGGTACCTAAGTCTTCTCTATATCCCTCAAAATACTGCTGGGTCAGAGAAATTCAGCTACAGGCTATCTCCTGAAGAATGGGTGTGCTTGTACCCCAAAAGACTCTACTCATAGTACTATGGTTTGGAGCTGAAGAAAACCTAAGTCAAGGAAAGGCATTTTGTTGTCACATTCCAGACCAGCACAAATTAATGTATCAGCATTAAAAGTCCATGAAAAATGGGGTTAATTATGGAAACTATGACCTTTATATACAGCAGCTCAGGCATGGGCTGCTCTCATACATCATCACATTAGGAATAGCCACTTACTGACACACAACAGCAAATAATAAATAATAAATAATTAATCCATCAAACTAAATTGAACTTTGTGTAATGTAGTCCTGACAAACCATAGATTAATTTGCCTAATCCATCATCTGTTAATTCTTCATCCCTAAGAAATGCATGTAAGTGCTACAACAGTGTCATTCAAGCCTATTCCTACAGGCAGGGTGACTCAGGTACAGTCTTCCTGTAATCCACCTACTGAATTTCCCACCTTTAGCAAATACTGCCAGAGCGTTGCAGATTCCTTATGCCAAAGGAGAACATCAGAAATTCGGGATTTATGAAGCCACAAAAGTAACAATCAGAAGTTTATATCATCTATAACTAAGACAGTTCAGTGAGTTTAGTGCATTGTTTGCACTATATAAATAATAAATGCTAATATTCAATGTTAAAGGAAACTGGAGCTGTAACCCATACTAGTAGATGTACACAGCAAAGCTCATTGCATAAAAGCTTGCACATTAGAATAAAAGGAGGAAATGAAGAGGATTTCTAGGTTTCAGATGTATTTTATTTTGAGTCTGTTTAGGGTTTTGCAGCTGTGGGAGAGGTAACACAGCACAGCTAGGGAGCTGTACCTGGAGAAGACACAGAAGTGGTGGGTGTGCCCACCTTACTACAGGTACTGGAAATTGGCAATGTGTTTCTGTAGCCACCAAGTGCAAAATGGTCCCAGAAAAGAACAATCACTGGATTTAAGTGCAATAAAATTGCCCAGACTTTCTGTGGTAATCAGAAGCTTTTGTGTCAAACTCAGTTGAACTCAAAGGTGCAAACCAGGAGCTGGTACTGAGCTCTTGCAGCAGGAGCCAGGCAGGAAGGCAGGCACCCAGGCAAGTTTGCTACTCAGATCCACCCAGCTTCCCAGGTCAGTGGGGAAATTTGGTACACAACTCTTAAATACTAAAAGAACCCAGTAATTTTTTCCCAGTTGATGCTGAGTAACAAGTTCCACAGCAGTGGAAACACTCACTTATCCAAACCATTACTGGACACCAGAAAGGTGCCTACTCCCACACAAGAGCTGGAAATCTGTGTCTGGTTTTAAACAAAGAGCCAAGAAGCCAGCAATTAAATACTTTCCCTTCCTGTAACACATTACTCCAAAGATCAGTTGTTTCCCAGTCTTACTGTCCAATCTAATTAACTTGTTCTTTGCAACATCACTTGCATTTGCTTTGACTGCCAAGTGACACCATGAAGTGAGAGTGCCAAACCTGCCCAAGAGCTGCAGAGGAACCCTGCAGCCCTTTTGCATTCAACATTAACCCCATGTGTTCACATTCAGCTTGTGCATTGTGGCTACTGGATCCTCACCAAGCAGCTGGGACAGTGTGCAGGCCTGCAGGGTCCTTCCCTGGCAGAGGGACCAGGAAGATGCCTCTTGTGGCATCAGCACAGCAAACATTTTGAAAAACATTCCAGAGATGGCAGGAGCAGCAAGGACAGCTGCTGACAGGAGGGTCATGTTTTGCTGCCTTACTTAGCAGCAAAGAACAGCAATTTGCATTGGTCCTGCCCCACTGCAGAAGTCTCCATCCCCAAGCAGTAAATACAGTTGGAGGGAAAAAGCTTTCAGAATAGGAAGGCACCGCTGAGTGGGAGACAGCACAACCCTCAGGGAGAGGACACTGCTCTCTTAATGAAGTCTCTAGGGTAGAATTACAGAGTATTAACATGCTTGTGTGTAAGAAGTGAAGTAATGGCTGAAAGCTGGAAACCAGGGGTTAATGGAAGAAGCCAGAGTCACCTGTGCAAATGCATATTTAATGTTCTCAGAGGACAACTATGCCAACTGCTCGGCAGCCAGGAACTCTTCCTTAAGAGCTACTGTTACAAGCTTCTGATCTAGTTCATAAATAATCATCAAATGAAATGATTTATGGATTTGCTGAACTAAAACTTTCTCTGTTCTTCCTCAGCTCCTCTTCGATGTCTGGGAGGGGAGGGGATGCAGCAGAGCTGCAGGAGCTGGGGCTGATGTCGCTGTGCACAGGTTAAGATTGTCCCTAGTTTTGCCAGGGACAGTGTGGGCAGCTGAACCTGGCACAGGGATGCCCATGGGATGGGCTTGGGGACAATCTTAGGACCCTCCTTGGGTCCCAATGGCCATGTCCATATCTGGGGCCTGCCTCAGGCTCCTGCCCTGCACAGCATCCTTCAGGTCCTGGCTTGTGCCAGGCAGGGGAAAACTTATCCCAAGGCAGTGATGGTTAGATTATTATCCAGATATTAATCTCAAAAATCCCCATCCATTTTCTCTACTCAGAAGAGTCAGATGTAAATAAAAGAACATAAATTGACACCCAAGTGTTATACAATTATCACTATATAAATAAATGTCATCACATTTAAATCACAACCCAACCTAACTTTGAGGTCAGCCCTGCTTTCAGCAGAAGGTTGGCACTGGTGACCTCTCGAGGGCCCTTGCCATCTAAATTACTCTTTGATCTGGTGCTTTTTCCCTAATAGAAATTACCATCTCTTTTAAGAGAAGTAACTTATTGCAAGCCACAGGAAAAAGAAAGTTTAATAACAGGTACCTCCTATTCTGAAGCTGTGTTGGATTCAAAGCTTTAGGAGAAGTAAATACATTTAAAAGATGTTGAAGCCTTTAAAAGAGGGCACAGGTTGCAATCCCACAGCACTTTGCACAAGGCAGGCACCCAGTTCCAGTGCTGGCATGACTGCTTTCATATTTGATTTTATAATGGTATCCAATTACCTTCCATAGCATAGAAGACAGACTTAGAATATGCCCTATTTATTATTTTTCTTATTGCTAAAGCCTGAACCTGCTTGTAGTGATTCGCAGGACTCCCTCCTCTTCCTGGGAACACCAGCCAGCTCCCAGCAGCACATTTTTGGTGTATTTATATAAGCTGGGGGTATGATGGTTATTGTGGTGGGGACATTCCCTTGCTGAGACACCCCAAGATCTGCCTCCCCCTCTTTCCAGAGCCAGGGGTGTCCCCGCAGCCCCGCCTGCCCTGCAGCCTCTGCGAGCATCAAACCACGCTGCTGCCGGGCTTTGATGCTCCCAGGTGGAAGGAGCTTTAGTGTTGTTTTCACACCAGATTTATCAGCACAGTTAACACAGCGTCACGGAGCATGCCCTGAATGGAAATGAGCGCTCTCAAGCGTGGCTGCTGCCTCAGGTATGCACTGGCACTCACCTTCAAAGGGCTCTACAAACAGCCAGTATCACCCCCGGCTCCCCAGCATCACCCCTGGCTCCTCAGGATCACCCCTGGCTCCCCAGCATCATCCCTGGCTCCTCAGGATCACCCCTGGCTCCTCAGCATCACTCCCAGCTCCTCAGCATCATCCCTGGCTCCTCAGCATCACCCCCAGCTCCCCAGCATCACTCCCAGCTCCTCAGGATCACCCCTGGCTCCTCAGCATCATCCCTGGCTCTTCAGGATCATCCCTGGCTCCCCAGCATCATCCCTGGCTCCCCAGCATCATCCCTGGCTCTTCAGGATCACCCCTGGCTCTTCAGCATCATCCCTGGCTCTTCAGGATCACCCCTGGCTCTTCAGCATCACTCCTGGTTCCCCAGCATCATCCCTGGCTCCTCAGCATCACTCCCAGCTCCTCAGCATCACCCCTGGCTCCCCAGCATCATCCCTGGCTCCCCAGCATCATCCCTGGCTCTTCAGGATCACCCCTGGCTCTTCAGCATCATCCCTGGCTCCCCAGCATCATCCCTGGCTCTTCAGGATCACCCCTGGCTCCCCAGCATCATCCCTGGCTCCCCAGCATCATCCCTGGCTCTTCAGGATCATCCCTGGCTCCCCAGCATCATCCCTGGCTCTTCAGGATCACCCCTGGCTCCTCAGCATCATCCCTGGCTCCCCAGCATCATCCCTGGCTCCCCAGCAGCGCTCACAGGCCACCGGGGAAGCACAGAGGTCACGGACTGCCTTTGTGATGGGCTTGGGAGAGCCAGGATTCAAAAGAGATTTAAGGATCTTATTTTCACACGGACGTTTATGTAGGGCTTACTCATTGTACTGCCTGGAGGAACCTCGCGCTCCAGCGTACCAGGCTTTTGGTGGGTTAGGATGTATTTTATCCTGAGCTGTGTAATTTTTCAATATCCAACAGGATGAGCTGCTCTGTAAAATAGAGATCTCAAGCAGAAGCTTCGTTGAATTTTAACAGAGACACATCAATGAATCCACACTGAGATCCCAGGGAGATCATACAGGAAGCTAGAAAAATTACAGGAGAAAGCATCTGGGATCCTTTGGGGGAAAACTGTCAAAGTATCACAGGAAAATACAAAGCTTGATGGGGTATCAAGAGGTCATCCAGTCCAGTGTTTACAAACCTTTAAAAATCACTTAACCCTTTAATCTAGACGTCACAGACTACTTTGTACACTGCTGGCACAACTGCCTTACTTGCAAACCTAACCAGGATATGGACCAATTCTGAAACACTTCGTTTCTTCTTCCATTTTATTTTTTCATCTCCTGAATAATTTATTCCTTCCTGGTTGTCTTCTGAGCTACCATGGGAAGTTCTGTGAACACCTGGCCTCACCTTCCAAAGTCACAGGTGCCATCAAAACCATCCACAGCAGCCCAAGACAAAACACTGTTCCCTTCAGTGACCTCCAGGCTCCATCCCACACCTCACCCCATCATCTGAGCTCAGGGCTCCTGTGGTTTCCCTGCACAAGGACATGCTCTCTTACAAGCTTTTAAAAACAGAGCATCCCTTCATATACCTCCTGTCAGAATAACCCCAGTTTCTTCCAATTGAAGCTGGGATGATAAAGTCTAACCAAAACAAATGAGTCTTACTGAATTTGCAAAGGAAGATTGCTCTGAGATACCAAAGTCATCCTCGGGCCTCTGTGGACAGCATATTTTACAGATCCAGCTGTGCTGCCACAGAGAAAAGCCCAGCAATTTAAATAAATACTATGCCTCTAATCCTTGTCATTCACTGTCCTGCCCAAATTTGACTGTCTCCTGAGCTACCCTTTGCTGTAGGACAGAGGGTACTGAGAGGGTATTACCAGACACTGACACCAGATAATCTGTGCAGGCTCTGTACAAGATCCTCCTGATCTCACCCAGAGCCAATCCCACCTCTCCTAACTCCTGGTGCAGGACTCCGGGCCCATAACCATCCCTCCATCAGGATACACAACCTTTGGGATGACACCAAGCAGCTATTCTCCATATCCATACACAAACCTATCCCCCCATCAGGATACACAACCTTTGGGATGACACCAAGCAGCTATTCTCCATATCCATACACAAAACCATCTCCCCATCAAGATTCAAAGCCTTTGATATGACACCAAGTGTGGTTTGATTTATTTTTTTTTTTACATATTTGGGCAGATGGAAGCAAGCATTTCCCACACCTTTCCCACACCTCCTCCCCGGAACGAGCCCAGCCCATCCAACTCCTTTCCCAACCACAGGAACCGCAGCCCTGTGTGATTTGTGTACGTAACTAATGCGCCGAGGTCTGCTTTTTGTTTAAATAGCTGTGAAAAGCAGAGTGTGTGTTTTAGCCAGAGATATATTACACTTGATTAGCCGGGGCGCTGGAGCGCGAATGCTCCAACAGGAGACGGACGTGCTCAACCGGCGGCTGGAGCCCGCGCTCCGGTACCCGGGGTCAAGGCAAAGATTAACTCTATCTGACTGCCGTGTCAAAACACTCAGCTGCAGCATTTATAAACCCACAGAACTCGCTGCCTCGTCGGCACAGCAGATTTATTTCCCTCCGTGCAGGAACCAACCGGGGCGGTTGGCGCGGCCAAGTTTGTTCTCGGCTCCTGCCAAAGGCAGGGAGAGCTGAAAAGTTCGGGTGGAGGTGGGAAGCTTTCAGTATCTTCAGACAAAAAAAGTAAATCTAAGGGGAAAGGTGGGGATTTTTCAGTTGCCTCTGCTTATGGCTGACCTGCAGCCAGGTGTGTAGTTCAGCTCTGTAAGTCACCTGTCTAAACACCATTTTAATAGAAGAAAAGAATCCAATTTCCCTGCTCTTCAACACTTGTAGCACACATAATAACTTCTGGTTTATACTCAAAAGCCCTGTGAAAAAAAAAGTCCTGCTTTTCACGCTAGGGATGTTTGGGTTTTATTGCTCTGTAGCATCCTAGAAATGTGTTTCTGTGCAAAACAAAAGGTGACCCCTGAAGAGAGATTCCCAAGGGAGCCCTCACACTTCAAAATCAGCATCTTTTCAGGGTACTGTGTTCTAAACTCCTGGTTAGATTTGGAACTGCACATACAGCTCCTGAAGTGCAAGTCTAGTGCTTTTTATCTCAGTATACATCTCCACTGGAAAAGATTGAGCGTGCCCAGAGTGAGCAGGCAACTGCAGTGTGTGGCCACTGAGAATCAGCATTTGGACAACTGAGATCATCACTTAAAAACCCAAACAAAACCAAACCAAACCAAAACAAAACAAAACTGCACACACAAAAAAACCCAAAACAAAACAAACAAACAAACAAACAACCAAACAAACAAAAAACTTAACAAAACAAAACAAAACAAAACAAAACAAAACAAAAAAATCACCACTTCAGCTTTATGAGATATGTATGGCTAAGGAAGAAGGCTTTGCTTCCCTTCTGCTCCCAAATTCAAGAATTTTTTCTCAACATCCAGACTCAATTCTATCCAACTTACTGCGGCTTTGAATTTTTCTATATCAAATTCAGTGGTCATCATGTGATGTTACTGACAGCTTATTCCTCCCTATTTCATCTGTGTTTTCAGCATCAAAGCCAGGACTGGAGATGTCACCAGTATTTAAAGAAAAAGGTGCCAGACATCCAGGGTCAATATCCCAAGAGCACATCTCCTCTTCATCACACACCTTGCAGGTAGTTTATGGAGCTATTGCTCCTCATGCTCTTCAAAAGCAGCAAATTCTCTGTATTTCAAGCCTGTAAGAGCATTTTTGTTTCCACAGCAGGACCAAGAGATGGTCCAAGAGATACCAAAACTAGAAGAGCTCATCTTTCAAAGCCTCCTAGGTGTTCCTTAGCCTACTCGAGGCCCTGTGGACTCCTCAACTCACACCAGCCATTGTCCAAGGGTTCCTGCTCTGCCCCTCTGCGCCACACAGCTGTGCCCGTGGCAGCCTGGCAGGAGACACAGACACGACTTCTCCACTCAGGTCACAGGAATGTTTCTGGGTACAGACTGTCTGGATAAACCAGATGCTTCAGCACCCTGAGCTATGCTGCAGGGGTGCAATTTTGTTTTTAAACTGCACTTGGTAGCGTTCTGACTTGCAGGTTTCACTTTTTAATAGTAAACACATTCTGTAGGTGCCAGAGAACATTTCAAAGCGTTTCAGTGGAGTCCTTTTACCTCCACAGCCTGGGGGCACATACACTGAAACAACAGATGAAATCCAATTACTGAGGAATATTCCCAAGTGCATTTCCATAGGTAATTTTTTAGTCTGTTGGAACATGCAAAGTGATTTTTCTCCACTTCTTGATGCTGTACCACAGGCTCCTAGGTTGAAGATTTCTATCCAAATTGCAAAGTAACTACCACAGGGAAGGAATCCACATGACCAGGGGAACAACCTGCCAGTGCTTTCCAGGACTCAGCCCTCACCTTTGATTTGACAAGAAGTTCATCAGCCCAGACCCACCACAATCCCTGCTATCACCCGAGTTTCTCATTGCCCAATCCGTTTGATGCATAAAGGCATGAGAAGCCTGAAAGTATTTTTCCTTCAGCATCCTGCTTATTGATTTAGCAAGGAGCTGACACAGATGTGCAGTTCTAGAGACAAGCTGTAATGCAGTCCCTTCATCTGCTGTCACTCAAAATCACACAAGCTGGCTGCTGCCATAAGGGGAGGAGTGGCCACCCTGCTCATTTTGGGACTGCCAAACAACCCAGCCAGGAGCTTTGTCCTCATCAGGGAGGCACCCCCAGACTGCCACCACATCTGTGCTGTATGTGCCATCATAGCACATCAAACACTGTGCCCAGGAAACCTCCACGTGCTGGGTACACACAGAGACAGCCACGATGCCTTTTCCTTCTCCTCACAGCCCAAGAAAGGGAACTATGGCATGAACCAACCCAGAAACCACCACTGGGATGGCCCAGCTTGGGCTGCTCTCCCATTCTATTTGGGGGTACCCACACCTTCAGCCCAGGGGAAGAGCCCCAGCTGGGCCCCTCAAAACCACACCAGTAACACAGGACAGGTTAACAGCATGGGCTGGTTTGCAGGTGGGAGCACCTCACCCGCTCAGGATCAACCCCACTGGTGAAATACCACTGGAAATTGGTCTGATTTTAGAAAGAAGAGACAGAAATTAAACAGACAAAGTTTGGGTCAGAGTGACAAGGAACATAATCAGAAAAGAGCATAGATGAACTGCCTGTGAGTTAAAGATAATTCAGGGCAAATTAAAGCATCTGAACTCCTACTGAGAGCCACTGATTTAGAATTATGAAGTTAACTTACAGCAATCATTTTCTATATGAAAGCAATTACGGATGGGTTAAAAGCTTCTGTTATTATGGATTGTGTATGGCTGCCACAGAGGGTTCAGTCTCCCAGGATGAAATTTTAGCCTTCATGAAAAACTACTACATCCTGTATGCCAAATCTTGTTCACCCATCAGAAAGTCATTGAACATCAGACATTTTATTAACCAATGCAAATGCAGGCAGCCAGGGAGAGGTAGATAGGGAACATCCTGCTAGCCAATAAAGCGCATACACACAAATCATCATGGTTCACTTCCCAAAATAATCACACAGGCTCAAACACACAGCTGTGATGGATGGCAAATTTCCAAGTCTTAATGATCAGAAAGCAGAACCGTTGTTTGAAGTGGTCATCTCTTGAGGGGAAGAGAAAAGTCAGGGGAAAGCTTGTGAGAAACCTGCAAGCAGGGGGCCATGCCCAGGAAGAGCCTGGTGGTGCCTGCAGGAAGGTCACCAGCCACGGTGACAGTGACCTCCTCCATCTGCTGCCACCTGGGCAGAGCCTCCCAGGCAGGTCTGGCAGCAGCTCCCACAGGGAGACAGTGGGATGCCAGAGAGCAGCACCCCAGCTCCTGCTCTCAGCCCTTGGCAGGAGAAATGGGGCATTGGGGTCTGGGGACACAGCCTCTGCTGGGACAGACCATCCTCATCTCCACTGCCCCCAGAGCTCTGAGGAACAGCCCCAGGACACTGCCTGCCCTGCCTGCCCCTAAACCAGCCCCAGCCACTGGGTCACAGAGCAACAGCTCACAAATGGAGCTGACAAAACCTCTTACCTAAACAATCTGTTATACTGAGACTCTTCCTTCTCCTCATTTTAATTGGGCTTTATTTCTTGTTTGGTGTTTTCTGAGCAGTTAAACGAGTTGACAGACCTTTTGTTTCTGGAATGAAAATGAGATTTTGACTGCAATGTGCATGGCAATGAGCCCAGTGTGTCAGGGCATCTCCATCATGTGTCTTTCAGGGATGAGATTTGGAAGGGGGCGGGGGGAGAAAAGGGAAACCTGACCAAGACCTAGTAGAAACCAAAAGTTCAGAGGTGTTCTGTCTGTAGGTGTGATATTTGACAGGTATTTACAGACAGGTTCTATCCACAGGAGTGGATATTTGGATTTCTCCTGCTGCACAGGCTGTGAGAGCAGGAGGGGTGTGAAGTCACAGCCAGCCTGGGCCCTGTGTCCAGGGAGCAGCCTTGGGGCACTGCAGGCATCTCCAGCCACCTGGGCAGGGAGCCTTGCTCCATAGGGGCCAGCAGGGACTCAGCACAAGGTTCTGATGGCCAGCATGGATCCCTAATTGACATTTACAAGAAACGAAATTTAGCAGCTAAACTCAAAGGGTTGTGATAGCAGCACTGAACCCAGCGGTGCTGCAAAGGCAGGGGGGAAGCAAGGCTCATGCATAAGGCATGAGGGGGAAACCCAGAGCACTGACAGCAAGGGCTAAACGCTGCTTGCAGGGAAGTGGAAGGCAAAAATCTCACTGGATTCAACAAAATCTGAGTCCTAACGGGGAGACAGGGCAGCTCATTCTCATTCCACCATCCTCCACTGCATCTTTCCTGAGGACACCCCAGATCCTGCTCCTCTGGCTCACCAAGGGCGAGGGCAGAGATGTTGTGGCAGGAGGGCTGTAAGCCTGAACACAAACCCTCACAGGTACCTCTGTGCTCTCCTGCTGATCTCATCAGTGCAAGAGAATCTCTGTATTTGTTACACACAGCCACCAGTGCCTGTGGGTGAGCCAGACAGAAGCTCCTGTGGCTTTCCCAGGGCCATGCAGGAATTCTATGGCAAAGCACAGCTCCAGGCACTAAATGAATAATGGAGCATCCTCCCTGCAGCTTTTGGGAAACTTTAGGCGCTGGTTTCCTGCATGGGTTCCAGGCTCAAAGGTAAACGTGATAAATAAGTGAAACAAAGCTTTGCATTCCCAGAAATCCCCTGCTAAGGTGGATTTGGAATCTTTATTACCACCTCAAAAGTGCTGTTTGAAGTGGTATCTTTTGGGGGAAAATCCCCAAAGCAGCCATAAAAACTGATAAATGATCACTGGGAAGCAACAAAAGAAGAAACTCAATTTTTTTCCCTTTCTGCTCATCTTTTCTATGCATGTTTTCCATAGCATAGTCAACACAAGAAATGGCACCTATTTAGCACTATTGATCCAGCTTACTTCAGTAACAAACCACATTAAGTTAAAATCAATACCAGCCACTCTTAAACTGATTTAGGAGTGTCCACACAAAGGGGCTCACACCAGTTTAGACATATTTGCTTTGTAACCAATTTAGTTAAAACATGCAATCTAGGGACTGATCTGTGCTGTGAACAGCTGGGAGGCATTAATTCCTGGGGTTCAAAGGCATCAATTCCCAAGTGTCATCAATGGCTCTCAAGGGACAGGATACGGGAAGTGTCACTGGCAAACATCCATCTTTCTTGGCAAAACATACAGGTCTCCCTCACTCCAAAAGCCAAAGAGATGGGGAAACCCAAAACAATCCCCCAAATTAACCTCGGAGTTAATTTTGTTTCTACAGCTCAAACTTTCCATTAAAAAAAAAAAATAATAAAAAGTGAAATGAAGCTGGTGGAGACAAGCAGCTCAGAAAGCCATGTTTTATTTCTCCCCCTGGAATATTTCCTCCACAAGACATGTGCACTGCAGATCACTGTGCCCACTGTAAATCCAGCAGCACTGGGCTTTGCAGTTCAGCTTGCAGCACCAGCCAAGTGCCCAAGGTTAGGGGATGCAGCAGGAGGAAGGGTTTGGCAGTGCTGTTCATCACAGCAGAGCCCCCCAAGGGTCTGTGTGTGTGCAGGACAGGCTGAGGGGAGCCCTGGGGAGCACGGCACAGATTTCATCACACACCATGACATCATGGCATCACAGCCAGGCTGTAAATCTCAGCACAACAGAGGGATCTCACTTCAAAGGAGTGAGGCTTTAGTGTTTAGTCAAGTGCAAGCTCGAGGGTCTCCATCAGATGTGATGCCAGGGAAAGGCTCCAAGAAAACTTTTGGTGTCACCCATCCTGGTAAAGGGGAGGGAGCCCAGACTCCACGAGGTCCTGTCACCCCTGTGCCTCAGCACCCAAAAAGTTGACACATCATAGAGAAATCACTAAAGACTTTCTTAGGCTTGAGCTTCAGAGGGAAACTATCAAAAATTTGCTCAGGACTTGGGGATTCTTGGAGCAAATGGCATTGGGCTGGAACAGTTCTGGTTCACCTATAGCAAAGGAGAGAAGAAGAAATCAGGCTCCTCATCCCATGCTTTTTTTGCCCACAGTATCATAAAATTATTGCCTTCAGGGCTCTTTTACACCTTGGAGAAAAATGCGGAAAGGTATCAGGCCAGTGATGTTTATTTGGATTAAAACCAGACCTTTAGGTTCCAGTTGTCCCTGGGTTTGTGGTGGTTACAGCCATGGGATGATCACAGAGCACCCACATAACGCTGTCAGGTCAGCAGAGCTCACCCACAGAGCCCTTCAGGAGCTGCACACCTCCAGTCTCTAAACCCTGCTCATTTATTTCTCCTCCTGTCTCCCCACTCCTTCCCTGCACTGCAGGCACCATTTCCCATCCCTGTTCATTACCTCGGGAGATCAGCATCAACCAACCCATAAAAGCCTTCCAAAAGGCAGGAAACACCACACTTCATTGCTGCTTATCCACCTACAAAATGTGCATGTTCAGGCATCTTCTCACCTCAGCTGCTTTTAAACCTGCCACTCAGAAGTGGTTTGGGACTTCAGTTTCAGGCTGTAACTCTGCTTTGTGATTTTCTGGATACCTGGAAGAGATTTTGAAATGGTTTTCCCTGCTGTTACCAGGTAATAATTTGTTTCACAGAAAGAGTCAAAAGTTATATTTATGTTGCTGAATTAAACACAGGAATGTTTTGGAAACAGAAATAAACCTTTCTGGCTTTTTTTTATTTATTTTGCTTTAAAGCCTCAGGTGCTAAAAATTAGCCTCCACTGCTCCGTAAAAATGCAAGGAATGGGTCTTTTCCCAGAGTAAATAAATTAGGTAAAGAAAAAAAAAATCACTTTCCACATATTGCTGCTGGGTGTAGAGCATTCCTAAAGAGAGATAAATCCTGCCTGGGGTCTCCAAGGGTAACAGGCACCCAGATCCCAGAGCCAAGCAGGGTTTGGTGCTTGCATCCCAAGCTCCTGGGCAAGGGATTGTGTCTGTGGTATGATGATATCTCCACATTAACTGCTCCAGACACACTGAGTACCAAACCCCATCCTCACACTGGAATCAAACACATCTGGAGCAGCCAGTGCCTCTCCCCAGCACTGCACTGAAATCCTAATTTAGCCAAGAAAACACAGCCCCAAGACTGCAGAGCCTGCAGCTGGGGCTGGGAGAGGACTGGCATCTGTCATCAGCTGAATGCTGGGCTGAAGGGCAGAGCCAGGGCTCTGTGAGCAGCGATGACAAACGCCCATCAAGGACACTGGCCACGTGGCTGTGATTGCTATCAGGGGTTATTGGCAGGGAAAGGCAGCGTGCAGCTCACATGGCCATTTAAGGCCCTCTCTGATGCAGAGAAGGAGAGAAAATCCCTTCTGTAGGTGCTCCACTGCAGGGAAACATGGATTAGGATGCTTCCTGTGGTGAGCAAGTATTTTCCAAATCACCAGATCTGAAGAGAAAACTGAGACCCTTATGGGCACAAAGCCCACGGCTGCAGAAGCTTCTGCTGAGGATGCTGAAGGGGATCCTCACTGCCAAATGCTAATGCCAACTGCATTGCTGGTGGCGAGAAGGTGACATTTGGTCTGGTCTCTTTCTTTTGAGCATGTACACACATTTTACAGTGCCAAGGGCACTTTGCAATAGAAGGACTTAAAACCCAGCTGCAAAACATACTGCAAGCAGTGATAAGAAATTAATCTATTTTCATTGTCTAAACTAATGTGTGTGGCAAGGCTCCCACCACTCTGCTGGACCCACTCTGAGCTAATCTGAGAGACCCCAAAAAGCTCTGCCCGGGTCACTCTGTTTCTGCTTTCCTCAGAGCCACAAGAGGAGCTGGGATGGGAAAAATCTGCAGTGCTCAAAAAAAAACCACCTCCAAGCCCAGCACCTGAACCCCTCACCAGAATTTTTGGTACACACAGCAAGTCCTTAATTCAGTTTCATTCACAGAAAATGCCACAGGCCAAGTTGGTTTTGCATGATTCCAGAGAAAAATAAAAGTATATTGGGGTTTGTGGTTTCAAAGGAAGCATTAAGTGCCTATTGACCACATCCTCCCATCACTCCTGCTCTCCATTTCTAACAGGAATTAAATTCATGTAACCTTCCCTGCAGTGCCCATACAGCAAGGTCTCACCCAAGGGCTTGGACTTGCTCAGGATGCTGTGGGGGCTGCTGTTCCCATCACTTTTGTGTCCTCTACCACTGTGAAGGTCCAATATTGCCAGTGCTCCCCAAGGCACCCCTCAGGCACAGCCCATGGAGCTGCACTTCCCTCTGGCCAGCCAGCCAGGAAGGAGTTGAAGCCAAAGGCTAAGAGAAGAAAGGTGGTCAGGTTCAGGCAGACAGAAGGATTTTCTGTCCTGATTTTTGTGTGGTTGGGGCTGATGGTGCAGCAGAGACCACAGGACAGGCAGAGGTTGTGTTTGTGGTCACAAATCCCCCTTCCTGCCATTCAGTCCTGTCTCCAACCTGCACTTTCTCCCTCCTCCTGCTGAGCACTCTCAGAGACACAAGAGCTCCCATCTGACTGTAAATTCATGCTGCAGGAGGGGCCAGCAGCCCTGCTCCTGTCCCCACACCTGTGTGTGTGTCCCACAGACACCAAGGAGCCTCTGTCAGTGTGAGCTGCCCCACTCACAGATCTGAGCCCAGGAGACCTGCAGGGATGTCTCCCCCCTCTCCCCTGCTCTGGGGGCATTCCCAGCCCAGGGAGCAGGGACAAGCCCAGGGCACGGCACATCCACAGCAGCAGCTCCTGGGAGAGAGGGACAGGAGCCACCCAGGCCTCATGCTGTGGCCATCAGGAGTGGTCAGCTGGAGGGCACCAGGCTCTGTTCGAGCACTGCCATTGATTCAGCACACTCAGAGATTAGGAAAGTGGCTTTGCCACATCCTGGCAATATAAGGATATTTTTTTTATAAATTAAAAAAATCAAAAAGCCACTACCTAAGGTTTGTTTAATCAGGATTTGCAAAGCACTGAGAGATGCTTAGGCACTGCTAAGTGCAGACTAACGCCTCTAATCATCAAGTATCAAGATGTCCAGAGCTGCCTATAGACATGAAGAGGTACTTAGCCCACAAAAGCCCCCCTGGAGCATCTCTGTGAGCTGGGGCTGGATTTACCAGGAGATGTGATGCCTCCAGATGAATGCACCTGGGATGGGGCTTCAGCTGGGTGACAGCCAACAGGATCAGGCCAACATGGTCCAGGGACATCTTGGGGTTCCCAAGCTGCTTTGGCTGCTGAAACAAAGCACTTTATATTTGAGACAGAGCACCAGGGAAACCTGAGTGTCTCCAGCCAACCCACCTCAAGACTAAATCACATGTTCTTTTCCTTACCTTCAAAGCAATAAATGCAAGAAAGGATTTATTGCTTTTTAACTAGTGCCACAGAACATGCATTTCATTAATTTACACAGGAGGAAGGGGGGGAGGCAAAGCCAGTTCAGTAAATTCTCCCAGATTATTGCTTTGAAACAAACAACTGTGCAGATCCAGGCTGTGGATGTCACAGCAGAGGCTTTTATCCAGATGAGCTATGTGTTCAACAGGGTGACTAAAATGCTTCAAGAAAATTAAAAAAAAAAATAAGAAGAAACCCAAAGAGGGTGGAGACAACGGAGCTGCTCTCTACAAAAGGCAACGTATCACTGACACGTTGTTTGAACTCCCAGTGGTGTATTAAAAAAATAAAAATAAACCCCCTCTGCACCACAGCTGCATCCTTAGCTCTCACTGCTGTGTTATTTTAGCTCAGAGGGAAAAACGACATTGCTAATGCCTTTTTCCTCTCTCTTCCCCCCACCCAGAGAGGAAAAAGCATTTGTTTTTCTTACAGTGTTTACCATGAGGATGGTGCAGCTCTGCTCCCTTCAGACTGAGGAGAAAGGGAAGAGTGTCTGGAGAGGGGTGGCTTCAGGGTGGGATCCTTCTCATCTGATTTACTGGCAAGGCCAGAGCAAATAAAAGGGATAGTCTTTCCCCCACCCTGAGCACAGCAGGGCTGCAGATGTGAACAGTGAATACAAAATCCCGCCTGAGCCCACAGCATTTCTTTGACAATAGAAAATAAATAGCTCCATATTTGTTTATTTAGTTAACTTCACTTCTGAGGGATTCATTTTGTGCTACTGAAGAGGAGGAAACGGGGATGAGATGAGGCTGGCTGGGCAGCCCTGCAGACCCTGCTGCTGCTGACACCAGTCCTTGCCACAGAGCCTGATGCTCTCCTGACTGTGTCACCCCAGGGAAATCCACAAGGATGTGGTGCCAGCCCTTTGCTGAGCTGTCTCAAGGTCACCAGACATCCCAGGAGTGATGTCTCACAGTGCCAAGTGCCCCAAGCCCAGGGGCAGGTGGTGCTGCTTGGCCAGCCAAGCACTCACAGGGAACCCAAAATTTCCAGGGGCTCATCCCAGCTTTGCCCTGGTCGTGACCAAGGACCCCACCCCAGCTGTCCCCCCCTGCACAGCTGCACAGGGTCAGCAACACAGAACCAATCTGTCAGGGCAGGGGTGGCTGGGGAGAAACTTCCAGCAGTCCCCTGGTGCCCAGGGACACCCCAAGACTGCTGTTCCCTGCACATCACCAGTGCAGTGAGGGTACAGGAGCACCTCTGGCCCTGGGAAGGGTGGGATGGGATGGGATGAAGCCAGGGTGGGACAAGGAGTGTGATGGGAACCTCCACACATCAGGAGGCAATTTCCCCTTTCCCCACATCAACAGCTGCACGAGGTCACAAACTGGCACAAGACCACTGAGGGAGCAGAGGCAGGAGGATGAAGCAGGGAAACATCAATCCAAGTTACCCCCTGGTTCTGCAGCAGAGCCAGGGCAAGAAATATTTTCTGTTGCACCTCCTGCACTGCTGGTTTCCACTAGATCATGGCATAAGGACTGGAACTTGAATTTCACAAGCTCCAAGCATCACAGTTTCCATTTTCCCTTTCCGTCTCATATCACTTCTCTCTTACAGAAAGCAAACCAGAGGCAGACAAATACCAGTGTGTGCAAACTCATCCTTACCCTTTCCCTCCTGAAGAACACATCAAACAGATCTGACAGCAGCAGCTCAGGCACACACTGTTCTCTCTCCATGCTGTTCTCAATGCCATTTACCAGGCACAAACCTTTCACTTGCACCCCTGTTTCTGAATTCCAAATCAAAAGCATCCTCTTCCCTTGGGAAAAACAACAACAACAACAACAACAACCCACAAGTAAGCAAACCACAAAGTCACAGTGAGAGGGACACAAAGTCCCTGCTCCTGAGATGGGGAAGAACAGGCAGATCCAAGGGTGCTCCAGGCCCACCTCAGGCTTCTTTCAGGATTAGGACTCAAGCAGCAGAAATTCACCATCAGGTCCATTGAAGGTACCTGGGGGTTGGAGGAGCAGCACTGGAGGACCATCCTGAGTAACCCTGTCATGGAGACACTGACCTGCTGGGGAGGAACCTTTCTCCAAAGCCTCATGGAACTCTCACTGGCAGTTCAAATGTGTCCTGTGCTCCTCTGGCCTCCTGGGAGCTGGTTGTGTGTCCTCCAACCCAGCACACCCCACTCCATGCGTTTTTGATACCGCTACCACAAAGTTAACTCAATGTAGACATACACTCATAGGATTTCCCATTTTCACTCAGGCTCTGTGCCTCTTCCCCAAGGTCTGCAGAGCTCCTGGGCACTGGCAGCCACTGTCCCCCACCACCTCTAAAGGCAAATATTGAAGGTTAGGCTTGCAGGTGTTCATTTAAACAACTGGCAAATACATCACCCTTATCAGAAAGTGCTTTGTTTGATCTGCTTTGCCATCAGATAAGAGTAAAAGCAGAGGGTTTTGTTAAAAAGTGTACAATTTTTTTCCCCAATAATTACTGTTAAAATTTTCTAGTTACAAAAAGAGAGGAATTATTCTTTTTGTTTTCTGATGATTTCCAGACTCGTTTTTAAAAATCTTCCCTCAAATACCAACATTTCTGCCACCTCCACTTTCTGCCCTGCTCATTGCTGCACCTTCTCAGCACCTCACAAATCTCAATTAACCTCAGTCAGCCTGGGAGGTAAAGGCATATTAATAATCCTGTCTCAGATATGGAGAGACCAAAGCTGTTAGCAAATGAGGCCAACACTTCACACCGAGTGCCAGGGACTGACACTGCTGGATTTGGGGAGCAGGGAGGTAGAGCAGGAGCTTCAGGGCTCTGCACCTTCCCAGCAGCATGTCCAGAACACACAACACAGGGAGCTGGCTCTGGGAGCTGGTGGCAGAGCCAGTTCAACTGGAATTATTCTACTAATTACATTTCAGCACCCTCACCCAAACATTTCTGCTCAACGAGATACAGCACCAAAACCACTACATCATTTTTTTCCCAGAGGATTACAGATTTTGGAACCCAGACTGCTGTGTTTCAGGCCTAAACTCAGTCCTGTTGATTCCTTTCCCCCTCATCTTTCCCCATGCTCTGGTAGGGATCCCATCATCACTCCCTCATAACTTTTACTGGGCTGATCTACACAATCTACAAGATAACAAACTGCTGTTATCCCAATTTCACAAGGCAGGAGGGGAGAACAGACAAATTAATTTGGTTAGCTGCTATCACAAGCATCTATGGCACAGCCAGGGGAGGGACACCCCAAGTCAGAGGCTCAACTTCTATAATTCCTTTGAGATATCAGCTGGGATTTGACCTTGTAGCTACTTGAGCTGAGATAGTGGGTCTAACACAACCTTCAAAGAGACAATATTACATGGCTGCCTCCTATATCACACCAAGATAACACTAGTATGTTTTTAAATCATGTGTTATAAAAGAAGGCAATGAGAGATTAAGGCTACTGATATTTTCCTGACAAAAATTTTCAGTCTCTCCACAGCAGCTTTGTCACAGAGTTTGGGGCTCTGAGAATTACAGTTACTCTGCTTTATCCCCCCCAACCTCTCAAAAGGCAATTTCCCAGGTTATAAAGCTACTAAAATGTAGCACACATTACCTGACTCCTGTCCTCCTGAGGGCATCAGCCCATGCAGCACCATGGCAGGGATTCTCCAAAGCCTTGTCCTGAGCAGGAAAGCCTGGTGGGTGACAGCCTGCAGGTGACAGCCACCAATTCCTGTGGACACACACGTGAATAAGGCATCACCACACCACAGAGTCCCCTCCTAGAGACCAGAACAGCTTCTTATGCCAGCTCAACCAGGAGTCAACCAGCTCTGCTGCCACCGACCATGGTCACAACCTTCCTCTCTTCATTTCTTACAAATGAGATACATCCCAGACAATTAGATAATAATTAAACCTGACTTCCAGGGCTCAGAAGCTTTTAGGGCACCAGTTCCCAAGTCTAAACCTCCTCCCAGCCAGTTTCACACAGGTTTGAGCTCAGGATCCATTTCTGTGTCCCAGGCTCCGGGGTGATTTTTGGCACAGGGACTGCCATGTGCCCAGCCCAGCCTTGGTCACTGCTCTCCCTTTATCTCTCCTTGCTGCAATAAACACCAATGCAAGGACCCAGAGCTCTTGGTCCCCTGCCAAAGTCCCTTCCTCTCTGCAAATAGCCCGGAAGAGGGCTTGTGACACCATCCTGTGCAGTGCCTTTTTTCCCTTTCCTTTGCAGGCGCTCCCCTCTCACAGGCTGTGAGGTTTCCCTCACCTGCTCTTGGACACGGTACCAGCCTTCTGTCTGCTAAGCCTAGAGATTATTCTGCCAGCCAGCAAACCATGTGGGACTGGTGGTGAGACCCACACTGAAAACAAAACTTGGGACAAAAGCATTGAGAGCCTGCAAAACTGCTCAGATTAACAGCAGGTGACAAAGAGGCTTTCACAGGCAGGACAGCAGCACACGCTCTGCCCTCCCTTAGCTGTCACTGCAAAATGAAATTGCTGGTCTCAAGTGCCAAGGGGGGAAAAAAAGACAAAGAACTTGATCCAAAGAGAAAATCTCACCCAAACTAGCCTTCAGATGGGGCAGCAGTGGGGAGCTGGCAGCAGCCATGCAGAGAAGTTGAGCCCCTGCTCCCCATTCTCCCCCTGCCCCAGGGATGCTCATTTTCATTCCCTCCCCGGAGCAACAAGTGGACCCATCCTGACTTATATTAATTGCTTATGGAAGAAAATAGGCATTTCCTATCATATTTTCCTCCAGCACTTGGGTGGGACAGCAGCAGGCTGATGATGTTTTGGCAGCAGCAGGGACCTGGGGAGTTGGTGGGAGCTCAGCCCAGCACTTGCTCAGGGTGGGACGGGAAATTCACTGTGCATGTCGGTCAGCAAGATGGGACTGCCTCGAGTTAAAAGCAGAAGCATTTTAATAAGAAATATGCCTCTGAGTCACGATGCTCCAGGGACCAGTGGTGTGCTCTCTTACCCACCAGCCTCACTCAGGGACTTTTTTAAGGTCAGGATCTGGGCTTAAAATTGCTCAGCTGTGAAGAGAATAAACACTTGGTCATGTTTGCTCACTCAAGCTAAAGGTGAGTCACCTGTAATAACTTTCAGAGGGAAAATTATATGAGTAATGCTTTGAGAACAAGGCATGAAAAACACCAAGAGGGAGCCTTGTGATGTATTTAATAATCACGACCCCTTGCTGAATCATGATCCTCTCAAAGAGCCGTTCTCTCGCACTCTCCATCATTTGATTGCGTGGCTCTGGAGCGTGCTAACCCTAAAACATTCTGCAAATACATTTGTGTCGCTCAGCTCTATCTGTGTTTAGAGAGTGCCTTGGAGAACACATTAAACACTTGAGCTGCTAAAGCGAGTGTCAGCGCCGTCCCAAGAGCCTCTGAAGTAAATGATGTCGTTAAGAACATCGTGGGAATAGTCATATTAATCTCCTGTCTCTGAGCAAACCTGCCTTTACACCAGAGCCACGGGGGTCAGAGTGGGTGTGCTGGCACATTTTCAGCAGCTCCCAGCTGCTGGTACCAGCAGCAGGATGAGCTGTGTGAGGCCTGACCCTGCTGCTGGCTCCTGTGGAGCTGGAAATGGAGGAGCAGGTGGGAGATTCTGGCCAGGGCTCCCCACAGCCAGTGTTTGCCTCGCCACCTGGCAGCATCTCCTCAGCCCTGGCGGGCTCCTGGCACACACTGTGCTCCCAGCCCAGCACAGCAAAGGCAGTGGGGCACACCAGCCTTGAGGGATGAGCATCCACCCCTCAAGATAGGCTTGGACCAGGTGACCAGAGCCGGGGAAGTGCCACTGCTGGTTATTCCATAAGGCCAGGGGGTCTGGCTGCTCCTCCCAGGCAGCTCTCATGGTGTGCTGTGATCTGCTCTTGAAAGCTGGCCAAGTCCCTGGAGAAGCTCAACACCAGCCTTGAGCTTCCTGGCAGGTTTCAGGTGTGGATCTACAGCATGGAGGCTGAGCCGTGGGTGCAGGGGCAGCAGAGCATCTCTGCAGGGGCAGCAGAGCATCTCTGCAGCCCCAAGGGCAGAGCTGCAGGTGCTCCAGAGCACAGAGATGCAGGGATGGGCTGTGCCTGGCGCAGCAAGGTGCTCTGCTCCCAGCCATCAGTTTTCCTGTGTTGTCCTTGCCGTGCATTGCTCACACTGCTGGGCAGCAGGATCCTGACACGGCTGTAATGTAATTCTGCATGTGTTAATTTCATTTCTTGGCTTTGCTCAGGATCAGCTATTATTCTGCTGAGATCGTAACCAGGAACGGGTGAAGCTGGTTCAGAGAAAACAGCCAAGCCCATGCCTTTCATTTCCCCTCTCCTCCCAGCTGCTGTGACCTTTGCCATTATTAGAACCAAAATTGAAATAAGCCTTTTCTTTCTGAGGCTCTGAAATACTCAGCTCTGAGTCAAATTCATGGAACAAGGGAACTGATTCAGACAGCCACAAGCTATTGTTTCAGTTCCACCTTAAAGCAGTTCCAGCCCTGTCAGCTCTTTTCTTTCCTCCTTTTAAAACCCAGCTGGGAAAAGCCCCAGTAAGAGCCCGGTTGACACTGGGGATGGAGGCACTGGGCTGCTCACAGCCCTTTTCAAAGCAGCAGCACACATCTCCACGCTGTCCTGCCCAGGCAGGGGCTCCCTGTCACTGGGGGGACAGATCCTGTCCCTTGTCACCTTGCTGGGAAACCAGTGCCACAATATGGCAAATATTGAGTGGGTGGCTCCTGAGCAGGAGCTGGTTCTTTGGAAGGCCTTGGTTGTACTAGATCCCAAAAATCCAGCAGCTGGTACTGTATCCCTTGGAGAAGGGAAGAAGCCCCACTTGAAGGACTGCTCTGCACAGCCTCACCCCTACAGCACACCCATCTTTAGCCACCAGCATGACAAACTCTGCCTGGACATCCCTGCAGCCTGCACAGTTCCTGGAGGAGGCTCCCTGCACTGGTGTGAGCATTTCTCCCAAGCCCACCCTGTTTCTGAACCACAGGTTTGTACTGGTACAGACCTCAGTGTAGCTACACCCATGCTCTGTTCTCTGGAGTAGGCAAGCCAAGCCCCTAGGAAAAAGGCTATTACAGGATTCTCTGAGTCACCCTGTGCCTTCTCCAGCTGTACTTAATCCTGATACTGATCCATACCGTTGTTGAAAGTAGAAATTAAGCAGACTAACAAGTAGCTGGGAAGGCACTTTAAAGATTTCTTCATCAAAGGTAATTTAAAAATATTTTCCAACTCTGCATCCTTTAGCATAAATACACCACCCAGGTTCCCAAGGGCCTTTGGGGTAAGAAGATCAGTGTGGTAAAGGAAGCCTCTTCCCTGCCAAAGTCTGATATTTGAGCAGCTCCTACTTGCAAAATAACACAGGCACCTGTTGTTTGTTTTGGCAATTCTGAAATCACAGTGTTCCCATAAACTCCACACACACACATGTGGGTTCTGGGAGAGCCCTCGCTCTCAGTGCTGGAGAGATAGTGCTATTTAAATAAATAAATCCTCAAGGTTTCTGAGTGGTTTAGCCAAGACTGCATGGAAAAATTACAGTGCAACTGTCAAATAGTTGAGATTTAGGCCCAAAGGCCATGAAAGGTGTCTGTTCTTGTTTCATTGCAATGAGAGCGTGCCAGCCATGACCACAACTGAGCACAGCTCCTGCTAACAGAAGTGCTTCTTAACAAGGAGAGGTGGGATTTGCTTTTAGAGCACCTTTGCCACCCAGTCCAGTGGAAACCTCACAAGTAATGTGGTAAAAGGTAAAATTCAGATGCAAAGCAGAATTTAAAAGCACCAAGAGCTAGTGCTGGTACCCACGTGTGTGCAGGCAGGAAGATGTGCTGGTGCAGGACCCTGAGCAGGGGTGGGCACAGGGACTCTCTGCACCTCACTAGGGAGGAATGGACAATGTCTGAAATGAGGCTTTTTGTCCTCTCCCAGAAAAAAAAAGCAAGCCCATGGCTGTTAACTGCAGAGCTGTGCATGAAATAACAACCTGTTACCCAGCCCCTTGCCTGAAACATGTTTGTTTTGTACAGTATTTATGCAGAAAATTTTTTCAGACACCCAAGACAGTTGTGATTACTCACCTTAATGTTCAGCATTTATCCATATCTATCTCCTGGTAGTTAACATACACAAGCCAGCCAGGCTTAGCAAATCTTTGCCCTTTCCTACGTTATTGATCTGACATTTCCTCTGGAGTATTTCAACGGAGAATTAAATTAACGCCGTATCTATGGACATTACCTAGTTAAAGCAGAGCAGCTGCACAGCCTGGCACACCCTTTGTTCAGTCAATCACCATCTTCCTTTTATTAATTCATGGAACCTTGTTGTTATTTCTTAAAAGTGGAAGATGCCATTAGCAATGCTAATGAAAACTACCAGGCTCATTATGGCCAGTGCTCTGCAGACAGCCCCAAAAGAGCTCCCTCCATCCCACGGAGATCTTGCTCTGCCATTCCCAGGCAATGGGAATGAGCTGTTTGCTTTCCCTCAGACATGTTCTTGGGAGAAGATATGCCTGCCCATCAGCTGTGTGGTGACCAGCTCCCTGCTCTGCTCCAGGAGTCCCCTGGAATGTTCCCACCTTAGTCCTGGTGCCAAGGAGGAGCCAGCACAGGTAGGAACAGCACCATCCCAGTTCTTTCCCTTCTATTTTTCTCTTTTTAAGCTCAAACTATCAGGTTGTTTCCACTGTTAAGTATTCATTTTCCCTTTTGCTTTTATGTCACAGAAACACCACTGAAAGATCAGCAGGAAAAACAAATTACTCAGGAAAGGCTGTTTGGCCCCAGGAAGAGGTGTCCTCAGCATAGACTCAACTGCCTTCCTGGATTTACAGGGCTTTCTTTGGTATTTAATAAAGATTGCTGCTCTGACACTAAAGAGAAACATCTGCTGCCTTGTGTCTGGCCAGCTTTAACAGCCTTTATTTTTCCTTCTTAAGAGAACAGTTTGGATTGATTAAGACTCAAACAAAGTATTTTATACTTTGATACATCCCCAGCTTGTTGAAATCTTACCTGAAATCTTAAAAAAAAAAACCCAAAAAAACCCCAGTATACAAAATGAAAGTCTGGAGGACACGTGAATGCCCAGAAACTTCAAAGAAGCACTTTCAAGGCTGAAGACTGGATCTAAAGACTTTTATATTGTTCCAGGCACAAAGAAGGCCTTCAGCTGGGCTCTGCTCAGGCTGGGGCTTCACCTGCACAAAGCTTTACTGCTGCTGAGGGGGTCCCAGTTTGTACACACACACACAGAGAAACCTCATGAACACCAAACTGGGCAAAATCCCCAGCCTTGGACTCTCTCACCTTCCAAGCATCCAAAAGTTTCATGTTGCTGGGTGACTTGGAGGCGTGATGGGAGAACCTGAGGATGCTCTAACACCCACAGAACTGGAATTCAGACTGGAACAAGACAAATTTTCAGTTTGAAGAGTGATACTAAACATACAATAAAGAAAACAAACCTGAGGTGGTGCTTTTTATCACATATAAAGCTCTGAACTGGAATCAGTGCAGTCTTGTTGACTCCAAGCATAGAATACCTCTAGGTAAATAAAAATTCTTCTGCTTCACGTATTACCCCGGGTTATTCCTCCATGGAACACCTGAAAAGAGGTTTTTGCTGTCAGATTTCACTTACTTCTTTAAAGCTCTTCTACTTTTCGTTTGCAAAAAGGAAAGCTGCCAGAGAGGATGGTAAATGTTAAAGCTGGTAAATGCACTGTGCTGGGTGAAGCCAGGGAGCATTCAGGCAGATGATGGCTCTGCAAAAGCACTTCCAGGAGAGGAGATCAGGCTCAGGGCTGGCTGGATGCTGGGACATGCTCCAGGTGGCTGCTCTGCACCCCAGCAGGACCAGCCACAGGGTAAGGGGTTAAGCACATGCAGCCTCTGAGCTGCAGCAAGAGGCCTCCCTCATGCTAAAAACTCATCACTTGAATAGCCCAGCTCAGCAAAAATGCCTCCATTTCAGAGATAGGGAAATGATGTGCTACGGTCCCTTGCACAGCCTGGCTGATGGGGTTTAGGAATGATGTGCCTTGCTTCTTATCGAATATAAAAAAGTTCCTTGCTTCTGTGCACCCAAAGATTCCATTTGTGTCAAAGCATGGGGTATATTTTGTACTGTGGGTAACAAGTTCCCACTGGGGTTTAGGCTGGGGCTACTTCACCTCCCCCTGACCACAGGCACCAGCCAGGGACCACCCTCACTCAGCTCCTCTGCATTTTGTTCCCCCTAAGGACTGTCCCTGTGTTAGCAGGGACATCTAATTCACTCCCTTCTCCTGCAGTTTAATTGCTGAAATTATATTATAGAACTGGAGAAGGACACAAACCATGCAAACCAAACCCCTGGAAACATTGTGACACCCAACCACAACCCACGCTCTTCACAAAGAAGAAATCACACCAGGTCAGCTTCTGCACAGCCACTTTATTTAGCTAAGACAAGGGAGCTGCTGGAGCAAAAAATTGAGGAATAATATGATAAAACACAATAACAGTAATAACTGCCTTTACTGATGGGCCTCTGAATGAGACGTGCTCAGTGTGCTGCACGTGCCCCACGTGCTGTCATTTCCTTGCTCTGAACAGATTTGCTGAAGATTTGAGCCCTAATCTGTGCACTGTAACATTATCTCAGCATTTGTATTTGTGTGCTGATCTTCTGTGGTTAGATGTGGGCTTTGGCTCCCGCAGGGTTCCCTAAGACACTGTGATCCTCTCTGTTCCAAATAACTGCACACTAGATTTTATACGGGGAAAAGGTTTGTTTCGGTTTGGGGTTTTTTTAAATAGTTTTTTGGGGTTTTGAGGTTTTCTTGTAAAAGCAACATATTTTTGGTGTCTGACCCCAACGCTCACCCTGGATTTCAGAACTGCAAAGGTATCCACTGACTTTGGCAAAGGCTCTCATCCAGGTACCCAAAACAAATGACCTGAGCACAGAGCAGGTCCTCAGCTGATGTAAAATCAGTGAGAGTACACAGGGCTATTTACACTGCATCCTAAGGCAGGATCTCTCTGAACCACTGAAAATGCAGGAAGCCAAGTGTAGACCCCAAACTGTTACCAAATAACAAATAACCAAATTGTTTTTTCAATGTGCTCAAAATGAAACAGTCCATGTCAGGAGCATTATCCTGAGAAGGAAGAGCACCTGCCACTCCTATGGTCACAGCCTCCCTTTTTCTTTATCTTGGGCTTCTGACTCCTTAATCTGTTGTGGAATGTCATTTAATTAAGCATTTTCAGGGTTCACTCTAGGCCGTGGGATTATGCTGTAAGCAGGCAACGCTGGCCTGAAGTTGTGATAATTAAGGCCACGAAGGACAGCTTGGCACATTGTCTAATCAGAGAGCCAGCATAAATATGCCAGAGCTGGTACTAAATATTTCCATGGTAGAAGCATTCAGACTTACTAGATGAGGTTTCCCCTAATCATAAAGGAATAGAGAAATAAGGAAAAAAAAATAGAAGTGCTTTTTCCAGTTAAATTAAATTAGAAAGGAAATAAAAGACATTAGAATCATTCTTGACAGAGGAGCGCCTGAAAAGGTTTAATTCCAACCTTACTAATTCTATGCTTTTATGAATAAAGGATTAATGAGCCCCAGGAAGGGGAGGAGCTGGGCAGTGTAGGGCACTGCTGCCTCCTGCACCCCAAAGCCCCTCACTGATGGGAATTGGTGCAGCTGGGCTGACCCGAGGGAGCTGCTGTGGATCCACCAGAAGAGCTGCCAGTGCCACCTGTGCCCCTGGACACGGAGCAGAGCAGGTCCAGGGCTCCTGAGCTGGCACCAGCTCCACTCACAGCCAGTCACTTCTTCCCCACGCAGGGTGTCACAGCAAGGGGGGCAGCTGGGTCACACAGCACCCACCAGGCAGCCTGGGGAAGGAGAAGAATAAATTAGGGAAGGAGAAGAATAAATTAACTGCCAGTTCCCTCAGCCAGTGCCTCTGTGCCATGGCTCAGTGCCCAGCGGTGTCTTTGGAGCACTCACAGGTCACATTAGTAAAACCACCACCTCCTCCTACACTGAAGCTGCAGAGGTGTTCCTGGTATTCCTGCCTTAAGCTCCCACCTTCAGCTCCAGCTGAGTTGTCCAGACTGCTCCTGGGCATCTCCTCTTCTCCTGTCCCCTTTCTCTCCCTCCCACTCCAGTTCTGTGCTCCACACCATCATTGCATCATGCAGTTTCAGACAAATGCCTGTGGAAAAACACAGAATGCCTCAGCATGGGGGCACCTGCCAAGTTTCCATGCTGGTGAGACCCAGTGGGCATCCACCACCCAGTGCTGACACCCATCCCCTCCCAGCCTGGAGTTCCTGCACAGGCAGCACCCTCAGGCATTTTCCCCTGTTCCCTGCTCCTCTCATGGGATAGGAATTTACACAGCATGATGGTTCTCTGACCGATAATCTTGTCTATTTTCCCAGTTTGCTTGGGCTTCTTATATGCTGGCAGAGGTTTATTTTATCCTTCAACAGGCTCAAACACAGCAGATGGGTACAACCAGCTCAGCTACCTGCTGGAAAATCTGTATTATGGTTGTACTATGAATGCTCACAGAAGTTTCTTTGAAAATTACCGAGTGTGACACACAGTTTTGGGTTCGAGGGCTCCTATTGTTTCCAGTATTGCCAGACATTAAAAGTTCATATAATACAGCAACAATGTTCAGGGCATTACAAAGGAAAGGGGGGAGAGATGCATTTGATTTTTACAATGTGATTATGGAAGAAAGACTGAAAGGCTGGATTAAAAAAAAAATAGAGAGACACGATAAATAGAAAAGAGCTATACAGTCTAGGCATTACTTCAAGTAATAGTGTCTCCTGGTTACCAAACTAAATTTTACAGGCCAGAGAGACACTTGTGTGTCCAGCACCGAGCACAAACAGGGCTCTCTGCAATCCCATGCACCAGTGGATCTCAGCTGCCATTCACACAAAGACTTGCAGGAGCCAGGTCATCCTCCTCCTTTTACATGCACCTGAGTAAAATGCAGAACAGGCTGGAAACAAGCCCTGCTCTCCCTTTTTGTGCCAAGCAGCCTGGAGCTGACAGTGCAGCGTTGCCTCCTCATTAGAAGCCTCTTCTGGAACATGCTCGGTGTCATTTCCATTCAGCGTCAGGTGACAGGCATTTTCTTCTGTAACGTTCACTTTAACAGTGGTATTATTACTTTTACTTGAGTGCTTTGATTTAAGCCACGGGAGATGTCACAAATTAGTGTTTACAAAACTTAACACGAGGGGGCTGTCAGTACTTGCTCGAAGACAAGGATTTAGATGGTTGAGACCCCATCGAGGAGGGAGCAAACTAATTGCAGGAGCCAGGGTACAGAAGGATTCTAGACCTAGGTGTCACCTCAAGCAGAAGTGAAATTAACGATGCTCAGAGTGTAGCTCAGTGAAATGAAACACCCTGCCCCCCTTTTGTTATTTGTTGTTGTTGTTGTTGCTTGGGTTTTTTTACACAGTGCAAAAAGGAATTAAAAGAACAGAGAGACAGAGTCCAGCTCACCTTGGTAACTGCTCTATCTGCTTACAGCATCCTGCCACGGCCCAGGAGATACATGAACACACACAAACAGTGAGCATCTCTCTGCTAGCTTTACTCAACAACCAGCACCAGAGTTACATGCTGCCAGAGAACAAATTCCAAGAGGGCTTGAATAAATAAATTGCCTCGTGATTCAAGGAGCATATACAAATTCTTCTGTGGTCCAAGAATTCAGTGATACTATCTGTTAGCTGGGAGACTTTGTTTTCCAGCAGTTAGCTATCCAAGTGGAAGGAATCTATTTTGCATTTGGGAAAGTCTGAAAAATACATGTAATTGCTCTGACTAATAAACAGTCGGGAGAAATACAAATTGTAAAAGTGTGATATTTAAAATCCTCCGAGTAGAGAAGGATCAGTGTGCAGAGGAATGCAGAGTATCCCTTAGAAACACAGCTCTCCTAAGAGGCCCTTCAGCAAGGCAAGGTATTCCCATGTTCACTGTTAATGAACAACAACCTGCCACTAAACACACAGCAGCACTAATGAGGAGTTTGATACAAGTGCAGCTCCCTTTGTGAGATGAACACACCACCTCAGAGCCACCAAAGTGGCCAAGGTCCCATCAGACCCCTCCTCTCCAGCCTTTCATCATGATTCATTGCACTGCTCAGTGCAAATCACAAGCTACAAAATTGCATTATCAGTACAGCTCTTTTTAATCAATCCAAGGTACTGATGTTTAAATATCTCCTGCACTGAAAAGCAATTGCTGTTTAAACCCAATTTTTTTTTTAAAGAAATCATTATAACATTCTCATAATTGCTTATCTCTCAGAAAAAGATAACGCAGACACAGCTGCTATTTCGAAGGCCATTTTATACATGTAACTCAAACAGTCACATCTGAAATACAGCAGAGATTCTCTCTAATTCAGGAACCTATTTATTGCTGACTGCATCGTGTGGCAGGGCTGTGGCCTTAATTACGCTCACACCAGAGGTATTTATACACTGTGATTTGCCCAAGGACTTTTTCCTCTGCTGGGCCCCCCTTCAGCAAAACATTTCAAGAGATGCTCAGATCACACTCAAGTGATTTACTGAGCATCTCTACACCAGCTTTAGGGAGCTGTTTTCCTCTGGATGATGCTCCCTTTGCTTCACCCAGCCAGCCAGGCAGAGCGGCTCGTGTGCCCCACCAGCCACCTCTGCTCAGTGTGGGTGGGTGGGTCCAAACCTCAGCATCACCCCCACGCTCACCCTTGGAGCCCCCCAGGCCTGCCTCTCTAATAGAAAACCTCAGGAAAATATCTGTGTGGTGGATAAGGTCACATAGTGCTGCTGGGGTCAACAGCCATCTCTATCTGTCTGGATTTTAAGGAGGAAATATGATCTTGCCTTGAAATTGAGTATCTCCCTTGTCCACATGTGAGGGAGAGCTTCCTCCTGCCTGTGACATGGAACCCTGCTCCCCTCAGCACAGCCACAGCAGCCAGGCTCTGTCCCTGGGGGTGCCAAATGCCAGGACCAGGACCAGACAGCACCCACAGATCAATACACCACCTCCTATAAACACACCAGTGGGATATCAGCTCCCACAGGCGTCCCCAGGAGCCCCCTCCCACACTGCCATCCCCCTTTTTGCTGCTTTCCTGGCCCTGCCCAGCCTCTCAGCCCAGCAGGGAGGGGATGATCTCTGCAGCCCTGCACACAGCAGTGTCCCCAGACAGTGCCCACAGCATATTCCCACTCCCGGCCCCAGGGAGCAGCTGAATCCCATGTCGGCACCCTTTGATGCAGTGCCTGCTCCAGCCAATACAATCAGAGGCTCTGGGAGATTGCAATTCACATTTCAATTAGTGATTAGAGAGCCCAGGAGCCTTCCAGGAGCCAAGATTTCCCAGCAGTTCACAAGTAATTCATTGCCCTTCACCTGATGTGGCCTGAGATACAGATGTCCAGCTCCACAGGGCACATTCCTCCAGGGCTGGACCCCATGGCCAAACCCTTTCTCCCATCCTCTCCTGCAAGGAACAGAACTAAACACAGTGCCCAAGCACCAGCTTTGGGAAGTCCCAAAACATGACGGCCTATCAGGATCATCCATCTTCCATGCAGTACAAGCCTTAAGGCTTCTAAAAATTAATGACAGTGGAAAACCAGAGACATTTCTTAAGAAAACATACATCCTGATATTACTATTGCTAGTACTGAAGAAGGCACTGGTGCTTGTGTTGTTCCAACAGTTAATTATCTTCACTTTTAAAAACGTGCATCCTTTTTCCCCTGACAGAAAACTATGCCAACAAATTAGTCAAGCTAATCAGTGCCCTGACTCACTACCTAACATCTAAGAATGGGAGAAAGAGATGAGATAAAATACATGGGTAATGCAGGTTCTAGAAAACTACAGATAAAAATATTCTGGAAACTAGGTTAAATTACCAGGAAGATAAAGCACGTTAAAAAACAGGAGGATATGAATCAATAATTTACATTTCAGAACAGTTACTCAGACATTTACAAGAGCTTTCAAACACCTGTCTCCCTCATCCCTCTCCAAATCCTGACCCTGATAATGATCCCCAGCAATTTTCTCAGAAGTGAACTAATTTTTACAACCTCCTGGGATTTTGCTAGACAGGAACATGGCAAGTGAATGGAAAGGGAGAAAATATTTGGAGTGTAGGAGGGGATCCAGAATCTTACTTGATTGCAATTGTTGCCACCAACACAGTGTAGGTGCTTTCCCCCCACTCATAATTTAAACAAATTAATGCAGTGCTGCTGTTAAACATTGTGTTTAAAGGACACAGAGCCCCTGATGCTGTTAACACAGCTGGAATGCCAGCTCAGAAATGTCAGCTTTCCTCCCTACACTGCAAAAGCTCTACTGTTAATTTTGACATCTGGTTTTTAGTGAGATGCATTTCTTGCAGAGCAAATGCACACTGACAAATCCGGGGCCCTCTGTGTATTTTGGTAAATTGCAATCCATTATGAATATATATCTTGCTGTAATTAAATGTTAGCTTTGCAGTTGCAATGCAAGCTGTCCAAGTATCTGGTGGGAACATTTAATAACAATAATATTTTGCTACCTCATTTAAGTATCCCTAATACACTTGCCTGGATGAGTTTTTCCCCTGATATATTAACAGCTTAATAGCACACAGGTGAAAGCAACGAGGTGATATTGAGATAAAAAACTGCCCTGGCAGCTTGGAGCCTCTGTGCAGAGGAAGCAGAACATTGACATGTCTGCAGCAGTTCCCAGTGGGATCTGGCTGACAGCAAACATCATGGATCAAGACAGTGCTGTGACGATGCACAGCTCAATTACTGCTCACTGCTCGCCCCCAGTGTGCTCTGAGGGCCTGGCCACGTGTGCCAGGGAGATGGGGGTGCACTGAGCACGTCCCCACAGGGAAGGAAGCAAGGATGCTGAAAAGCCTTCCCTGCACCTGCTTTCCAGCACTGCAAAGGAATCCTTGCTCTTTTTTGTGATTATTTTTCTCCATTACGCCCAAAATATCCTGAACACAAAATCAGATCCTGATGTGAAGGATTGCATTTGTCCCAGAGGAGAATGGCTGAGGACATAGGGATGCCAGGGAGGCACTGCCCAGCCAGAGTGCTCACTGGGTTTGGGACTGTGCCTTCAAAAGCTGCTCCTGCACCAGCAGCTGCAGCCAGGGCAGGCAAAAGGCTCCAGCCTGCATTTAGGGCTGACCTATACTGAGATCCATTTGCTTCAGCTGGCTCAGTTTGGCTTAGCCCTGGCTGTGTATCCCAGTAAATCACCTCCTGGCAGCAGTACAGCCTTCCAAAGGACTCCACTCACTCTGGTGGCACAGTGGCTCCCTCTGCTCCAGAGGGGCTGGGGACAGGAGTGCTCAGCAAAGCTTGGGCTTACAGGATCCTGTTGCCCCAGCAATGTGAGCCAGCACAGAGCTGCCCTGATGGGCTGCGAGCACAGGCAGCGCTCCCAGGCTGGGCGTGCCCAAAATCCCAGGCGACACCCTGATCTCAGGCTCTGAGGCTGTGACTGTGCCCTTTGGCCCCAGAGGAGATAAAACCCAGCATGGAGACAGCCACACAAACCCAGGCACTCCAAACGCCACAGGATGCTGGCTCAGATCTGCACTCACACAGGGCCAGGAGAGCAGAGCAGAGCCAGGCAGCACCCTGGGCACTGCAGCCCAGCAGCTGCTCACTGTTAGAGCCTTCCTGAGCAAAGCAATCACCCCCATGGCAGGAACACCCCTCAACGTGGCATCACGCTCTGCTGCTGTAGTGCAAAGTTAGTTAACTTAGCCCAAAGCTTCAGGAATATCCAGCTCTACCTGATATTAAGGATTCTGCCAGAAATGGATTAAAAAGTAGGCAGGAGTTGAGTAAATCATGGCAACTCATGACAGAAGAAAAAAATACAGTGAAGCCTAGACACCAGAAAAACAGACCGAGGAGATATTTAGGCACAAGTATAATTTTTAATTTCATTAATTTTGCAATAATTGCTCTCTATCTTAAATTATATAAAATAAAAATAAACTATAGCATCTGGAAAGAAAGCCTCAAGAAGTCATTAAAACTTTTGCTGCTGTTTATAATCAAGAGAAATTAATATAAGGTAGCAGGACCAAGGCAACTCAGCAGCACAGGTACAACTCCTGGGGATTTATGAGCAGCCTTGGTGTGGGGAGAAGGGAGTTTTCTCAAAGCTCTGCATCAGACTGGATTCAGCAGCCACACAGAGCTTTACACAATAGGCAAACAGGCAACAAAGGGAATCACAGGTTCTCATTTCTTCTAAATTGCTCACCACGTCTTGCTCTAGCACATAAAATTTGGAATGCTATCCAACATATATCAAGACTCCAGACAGTAAAATCTAGAAGAAATTAGGACCTCTGTCTTTTCAATCTCAAATCAGTACCTCATCCATCTACTGGAACAGTCCTGATCCCAGATAAAAACAGTTTGCACCATCTGCTAGTACTGTCAAATTTATTACTATACTCCTTGGTTGTATTTTGTTTTAAAGTGCTGCTTCATAGGAGGGAAGCAAAGCTCACAGTGGAAAGACTTAACTGACATCAGGGATCTGGATCAGGCCCCCAGTGAGTGGAAGAGAATGAATATTAATTCCTAACTTTCCTATTTGAGCATGACATGCCCCCGGGCTCGCTGCTTGTCTTAGCAGAATCACTATCTCCTGTTTAGGCATGACAATATTTGTCAAGTGTAATGCTCATTAGTGTGCTGTGTGGTCAGGCCAGCAGTGTATAAACACTGGGGAAGATCAGGTGGGGACTAAAGGTCTGTGCTTTGTGGTCAATTACAGCCATCAGCATTAATGATGTCACCATGGAGAGCCACACGGGAGGGGAGAGGGAAGTGCTTTTCCAAGGCTGGTCTTGACAACACACCTTGGCTACGAGGAGCAGGCAATGAAAAATGTAGTGTGCACCTCCAGCGCCTGCCTAACCCTCTCAGTGATTTATTTCAAGAAGAGTCTAGTGGCTTCTTTTTTTAATACCTGAATAAAAGACAGGCTTTCTAACCTGAAGTGCATTCTCTTGTATTCTTCAGAATTCACACTGTTGATGATACTTCAACTTGATGTCTAATCAAAGAGAAAAAGCAGCACAGGAACTGGAGGAAGTTTCCTATCTATGCCTTTGTCTTTAACTCTACACCTTCCCCCAAACTGAGATGTCCAAGCAATTCCTGACATTTTGGCTCTATTGGCTTGGAGAGTTCTTGTCCCTGTTCCTATAGAAATTGGGAAAAAAAAAATAGGGTTTATTCCCCCCTCTGCTCTTGAAAAATTACATATTTTTTTTCTTTCTTTAAAATTTTAATAATTATTAAAATGGGACTTTAGGTTTGCTCCCTCTTAAAAAGAGAAGGATAAAAAAATCCACTTTAAATCCTACAAAAGCAGAAAGATGTGGCAATACTTAAAAATACTCACTAAAGGAAAACTAATGATACGGATAATCATGCTCAACTGGCAACATCCCACTCACAGGAGAAGGCTCTGCTGCCAGCCCATTGCAGGGCAATGCTTCAGTGGAAGCACCATCAATGAAAGCAGAAATAGCACGAGCTTTTGCAGTCCTTACTCAGCTCCCCAATCCCACTGGAGCACTACAAATAGAGAGCATGAGAGCAGTAGCAGGTCCTGAAAGCCCAGTGGAATCTGGAACATGCATAAAGGACTAGGTAAGCATGGGTATTCCAAACTACAAAAACGAACCCAAAAATCCATGACCCAGCCCTTCCCTAAGCAGGAAATTACTTAAACTCAATTTTAAGCAGGACTGAAAACAATGTATTTAAGCTTAGGACAGGTTGAATGCCTTGCTGAAGGAGGAGTGCTTTGATCAGAGTCATCATTTGTTTAACCTATGACCATTCATTTCAATTTAATTGGCATCCATCATCCTCACCAATGCAGTGTAACAGAGCACTAATATGGGGGGCCTGGCCATATTCCATTCATTTAATTGCATTTGTCAGCCTAAACAGAACCCTCCATGTAAGGTTATTTATGTACTTGTCCATGGACAAGCAAGCTAGCATTCAATATTTGATGCGTTCTCTAAAAAAGAAAACCACATTTTCTATAAGTGAGGTGTAGCTCAGCTAGTAATTCAGACTCTCAGCATCCATGAAATCCTGCAATCCATTTATGCCTGCTTTGTAGAGCTGACGTTTGCTTGGTGGTCTAAAGCCTTTTATTTTTCTCTTTTCCTTTCCAGCATGTGCTCTTGTACTTACCAGGGCACTTACAGTATTATTTAGGTTGCTGCCTGCAATATTTTCAAGCTACAAGAAGACAGTTTCTTAGACATTTTCATAATGTTTTGAAATGCTGATGAGGATTTAGCATTAAAATTAATGGCAGCCAGCCGTGGTCTTTCAGATGTGAAAGACTGTGCAGTATTTTCTGGGAAAAAAAGGGGGAGCAGTGGGGAGAAGAATGGAGATATAAATAGCCAGTCTTGCTTTTCTCTAGGCAGGATCCTTTTAATCATGTAAAATAGATTTTAAAGATTAAAGACTCTAGGCTCCTTTCTGCCTTTGCTCATGTCTCGTATCACCAATTTTTTTGTATGTAATTTGAATGAAAAAGGACATACATGGTGTTTTCATTTGCATTATCCCAAACTGGAATTTCCCCTTGAAGAACTTAGCCCCTACCTCCTTTGCTGCAAGGAGGAATCCACTATACCTGTGTGGAACAACAAAAAGCAGGAGAAGAAAACCAAAAAATCATTACCCTACTTCTTGGACCTAGAACTTCATTTTTCTGAGATTCCCTTTGGAGCTCTGTCTTAGGAGCTGAAAAGGAGACAGAAGAAATATGGTCCAGCAGCTGTGTATGTAGGAGCTGCAGCCCCAGATTTCATCCAAACACCATAAAACTGCACATGAAAAACCTGTACTAATTGAAATAGGGGCACCAGCACTGGCTGCACCAGGGGCAAGAGATCTCAGTCCTGCTCAGAAAGTTCAGTGGTACCAGGGGTGTTCTGCAAGGGCTGCCTTGCAGAAGTGGAGGGCAGACAGGAAAGGCCCAGCTCCACAAAGGAACAGTAAATCAAAGTTCTCCTGCAGGACAACACAGCCTGGCAAGAAGCCAGTGCTGGGAGGAGAGAGTAGATGAAAGAACTGAAAATCTGGGGCAGGATAGCCTGTCCATGGCCATGAACAGTCTGTTGGCAGAGCTGGAACCAAGAGACTTCCTTCTTCTGCCACTGGCATGATAAACCCTGTTTTGTCACATCCCTCCCTCTCACCAAGACACTCAATGCAACAGGACTTGCATCTCAGCACAGGTCAGTCCTCATTCTTAGTCTACTTTTCCAATGCAGGTTACAATCAACTCCTCTTAGACACTGAGCAGAGCATCCTTTCTCTACCTTGCACTCCTCAGACTTGTAGCTACAGTCCCACTCAGTTTCCAGCTGTGACTCTCCTGGAGCAGGAAGTCCCTCATCTCCTCCAGGATTCTGAGGCTAACAAAAATCAATGCTGGAATGTACTGGTTTTATTAGTTGTATTTCCCAAATGACACAGGCACAGGACATCTGGAAAATTCTCCTTGATTACATTTATAAACACTCAGAGCATCCTAACTTTGCTCTGTATACTAAAATACCAGTGGTCTCATCAGCTAGTCTTTCATATTCATAAGCCAAAGAATAGAAAGGAAACAAAGGACACTTCATCAGACACAAGCCCATAAATCCTCCTAATGATATTTGGAATTCACCTAAAAATCCTGGCCAAACCTGAGACAGTTTTCTGGTGAGCTTCATCTCTGTGGGTTTAACAAGTAGAGTCCTGTACCCCACACAATTACTCTGTCATGCACATGGCCTGTGGAGAGAGAGACACCTAAGAGCAGAAAAGCCAAGTTTATATTTCAGAAGCTGTTGTCATTCTAAGCAGGGCATTCTTGTAGGACCTTCATGGTTAGAGTGGAAATAAATCATAGCACAGTTTGTATTGGATTAGACCTTTAGAGATCACATTGTCCAATCCTCCTGCATTGATCTCCATGAGATCAGGTTACTCAGAGCCTCATCCAACCTGATCCTGAATGTTTCCACGTATGGGGCATCCACCACCAATCTGGGCCAGGTATTCCAGTGTTTTACCACATTCACCATGACAAAAAAAATCTTCCTTACATCTAAAACAAACACATACAACCATACCACAAGAAAACAAAGTGTCTGTTATTACAGGGAAAGACTTTTTCTTGACAGCTCTGGAAATGAGAGTTCCCAAAGCACATACAGCATGGGAAGTGCCAGCACAAACCTCCCACAGGAACCTCCACCAGCGTGCCCAGAGGATGAGGGCAGCGTGTTCCCAGCCTCCAGACCTGGTCCTGCCTCTCTGCCAAGAGTGGCCACCAGCATTTTCAAATTAATTCCAGGTGGGTTTGTTCCACAGGCACAGATCCACTTGGAGCTGAACCAAAACACTCCCCTTGCTGCACAGATAGTGCACATACTCTGCTCACTCCCAGCCTGCAGATCTGTTTCGAGGTCCTGACCCGAGTTTTTAAAGCCCTTAATAGGCAAGGGCCTAATGAACCTTGGAGACTGCTCCTTACTGCACAGCCCAAAGCAGCAGCTGTGATTGCTCTGGGTGAGCAGGGCTAAGTGAGCTCAGGGTGAAGCCCTCCTGGCTTTCTGCAGCCAAGCCTCCTGCCACCAAAGCCTCAGCCCTGACTTTTAACAAGAATAACATCCTTAGACACTCATCTGCAGTCCTGCCACAGCCTTCTCCAGTATGGCTGCTTTAGCATTCATTAAAACACAGCACAAGATACAGAAAGGCCACCTTTTTTAAAAAAAATCCTTCATTTTGGAAAAAGGACATTTCTTCAGGTCTTTGCAGAAAGCCATGGTGAGGTCACGTCCTCAAGAGCAAAGGGAGAGGGACACTTTGTTAGATTATAGAGAAGCAGGTTTGGGAGTAAGCTTGAGAGGTAAAGGTCTCACCCCTACAGGAAGGGCAGCTCAAGCACAGGCACCTGATGGAGCAGCTCTGCAGTGAACAGAACCAGCCCATTTCACATCCTGAACAGCACAGCCAGACCCTCACAGCATCACCCTTCCTAGCAAACTCTGGGAGAGGCCATGCCAGATGTGTGCATGGAATCTTCATACTTGGTAGGAGACAACACTACATGCAGCTGAAAGAAGAAATTCCCAATTCCTGGTATATTAATGCTCCCTCGTTTGCTTATCAGGCTCTTCTCACTCTTGCACATGCAGCCTCTGCTTTTTCTGCTACACAGCTATGAATAGAAATGCAGAATTACCCTGCCCCTAAATGCTGGTTTGAAAGCTTGTCTGTACCTCCATCCTGCTTGCCACACGCTATTTCATACTTTAATATCAACTTTAAAATAGATGAGAGGCTGATGAGCTGAAACACATTCAGCCTGTTACTCCTACAGCACTAGCACCACTCTCTCCCTGCAGTCTTCCTCTCCTTCCTATCCATCTGTCCCCTCTGCCTCCCCCTGCACAGCCCTTGCTCAGCCAGAGCTCATCTGCACCTTCCAGGGCCCCACCAGGCACACTTTTTGCTGAAGCTCTTGTCTTGCCAAGCAAGTCATTCCTCTGTTCCTAATCTTTGAACTCGAGCTGGCCACACTGGGCCCTTCTGGACAGCATGTTCATCTGCCTTCACAGCCCACTGTGTTTTGTAAGCACAGGTTCCTTCAAAAGAATAAGCAGTAATTACTGCAGCCACACCTATACTGGAAATGCCTGTGCAATGATCTGTAGCTCGTAGGAAGAAAACAAGAGCTGTAAAGAAATAAGCATCCATTTGATATCTGGTCCTTCTCTACAGCAGGGACCTGATTCTTTGAAGCCCTGAGCTGCCACAGCCCCTGAGGGACTTCAGTTTCTTCTCATACATGCAAATACAAATCAGAAGTCACACTATTGAAGCCAAGTGAGTTATGCAGGTGTGACCTCAATGTGACAGAGAGCACTCACAGATGTCAACAGAGCCAGGAACAGGTGCCCTTTCATTTTTCACACAATTTTTCATTCTCAGCCACTCGTTTTGCACAGCTACACCAGCACACATAGAGCTGGTGCAATAGTATGGCTGATATTTAGGAGAAATCACACGCTTAGATCAATGCACACTGCAGGTATTCAGCTGGAACCAAATATGTTGGAAGCAGTGTAAACCCCAGGGGGCTTGTTCACTAATCAATAAACACGAGGAATGTATGCCATTGAGTTATTGCTGCAGTGTTAATTGTAGCTATACAGGAGGGCTTTTTCATTGCTAAAGAAACAGACATCTTCAAGAAGTGTGGATTTTACAAAACAGAGATGATATGAAAAATACATTGCTATTCACTTCTCTGATGTTTTTGGCTTTAGGAAAGCATAGGAGGTTCTCTGTTTTGTGGCTAATTAGAATCTCCCTGTGCTGCCTCATGAAGGAGAAAGGGAAGTTCACAGTGCTTCCAATGCCCTGGCTTACCACAAGTGACATTTAAGCAGTCACCTGGGGGAAAATCCCAATGGGAGCACTGACAAAGCTTACCATTTGAAAAAGGTCACACCTTCTCTTCTTGCTCTGAATAGATGGTGCTGACCTTAAAAACCTCCCACTCCCAGTCCCCCTCCTCACAATAATGAGATGGAGCAGCCAGCCAGGGCACTTCCAGCCAGGAAGGAGACACAGGGCACCATTGCTCTGCAGAATTTTCTAATGCCTTGTTTTCCTCTTGATAAATTGCAGATAAATCAACTCATCTGAGAGCAGGTGCTCCCAAGTACCAGCAGCACAGGCATCAGTACAGGAGCACCAGGCTGCAGTGGGGCAGCCTCTCTAAGGTGACTGCCTTAAAAACAGATGGCAAAAATGGAATAGCACTCCAAACCCAGGTGGACGTGGCATTTGGTGTAAGTGTGAAGGAGAAAGGGGGATCCATAAAGGGCAGCTTTAATCAGGGCATTCAGAGCAGGAATTGCTATTTAGCAGCTCTGATTCAGCCTCTGGAAGAGCCTATTAGATACAGACACTAAAAAAAACTAGCCAGCTGAAAGCAGCTTTGTGAGACCCCCCTCTTGTTTCTTTGATTAAGGCCCATCCTCATTCATCAATTTAATTAGAGAAACAAAGAACAGGCAGATGGAGAAAAAACATCTTCACCCTGTGGATGAAAATTAACCTGTGGTAACACTTTGAACACAAGGTCAGGCAAGGCTCTGAGAGCAGAAGTCAAACCTGGATTCAAGAGGTTCTAGCTCAGGACCTCATCTGAACCTCCCAGTGTAATCCTCTTAGTCTGAACCTGTGCCAGCCCTAACTCTCCAACTTCACGGGGAATTGCCATCCTAGCACCAGGCTGTCAAGGTAAAAGTAGCACCGTGCCAGGCAGCTGGACTCAGATATAGCTCTGTGCCCCCCTCAGTAGCAATGAGAGGCCAATCCTCCACACGGGCTGCAGAGACTTCCAACTGAGTCATCCTGTGGGATGAAACAGGACAGCCCACAGCGGTAATCCCAAATGCTGCAGTATGCTAGAAAATCAGTCCCTGACTGCTGCAGTCATGAAAATACAATAAACATGCCCTATGATTCCATTTTTAGTTGCTTTTCAATGCAGCACTGCAGTTTGTCAGGCTTTCTTGTCCCAGCTGGAATAGATGAATTGCTGATGCTTTTTAGGACCATTGGCAGATGAGCACAATAGAAACATCGCTCAGATATTGATGACTAATGCACACAGAACGTTTCCAAAAACTGTGTTGCCATCGCAGCTAAACAAAGTGTGCTAAATTAACATTCACATGGAAGGAGAGGAGCTCATTTCCACATATTCAGCATTTAAATGAACCTATGGCACCACTGTGAAACTCAGCTGAAATCAAAAACTGGCCACAGTTCTCTTGAAAGTTTCATGGACCTACCAAACCCTAACTCAGGTTTCAGGTTGGCAGCAAAGCCTGGGATCTCTCACAGGGTTTGGGATTTCATTATAGAAGCTTCTAGCCACTCCTAGAAGAGCTTCTCTCAGGTCACAGACCTGCAGATATCATCCTCTCTAAATTATTGCTGCCTTGCTACAGAATTGACACGAATTACTTGTAAGGAAGAGTCTGGCACATTTCAAAGCTCAGAAACCTTTTACCAGCTCAAAGGAATTAGATCAGCTTCTTCATAGGAAACCTCCCAGACAGTTTTCTCTTCAGGACTGGAAGTAATCTGCTTGAGCATGGCACAGGACAGGGCTACCCTGCAGAGGTAACAAAAATCTTTGCACTGGCTGAAAATGCCACCACCACAAGAACTGAAAGCACAGAGAAAATAATTTAGAAAGAACCCAAACCAACAATAACCAACACATCTAAAAGCAAGACAAGGGAGCTACAGACAGACTAATGCAGAAAAGGAAGAGCCCTCTGTCTGGAGCAGGGTTAGGAATATGACTCATGAAGAAGTTCTGCTGCCGTCATCTCTGACTAAACCTTGTATTGAAGTCCAGATACAAAATGATGTGACTCTGAGAGTTCAAGCACTTGGAGGGAAAAAGAACTCCCAGCTCCAGTTCCCAGCTCACACAGTCATTTGAGCCCTCCTACACAGGGTTGATCCATCCACTTGAAAAATTGTAAGCAGGAAAAGAAGCAAAAAACAAACAGGAAAAACAAACAAAAAAAGCCAACACAAAAACCTCAAAAAAAAAACAACCCCACACCAACATTTTTCCTGCCCTATGTGCTCTTAAACTTCCTATTATGGCAACAATAAAACTTATAAATGCAGAAGCACAGACCATTTCAAGTCTCCAAGATAGTGCTGCTTGTTTTGTGGCTGAAACTAAACACTTCCTTCAACACTTGTGAGGATTGATGCTTCCACACACTTAGAAATTCTCTTGAGTATTTTTTCTAGCCGCCTATTCAGGTTATAGTTTGTTCTTCAGGTACAAACAGAGAAACAGAGCAGATCTCACCATTTCTGGCCATGGTATCAAACCCAAAAAGTCCCTTTTTGTGCAGGTTTCAATCATCTTTGCACAGGTAAAATTTGTATTGACTCAGAGTGTGCTTTCTGCAATGCCATCAAATCATTAAGAACCCTAGATACTGGCTCATATTTCATAGATAAATACCCATCACTTCTCTTTAAACAGAACTATCACCTCCATGCTCCTGCTGATTGCAACTGCTGAGAGCCAAACAAGGTGGATATATTTTAACAGAAAAGCTCCCTTCTAACAGACTGAGCCCATATTCATGAAATTGAGGGGAGAGAGGGAAGAACAGGAAATGTTCTTGAAAATAGTAGGATGTTTTTATATATCTCCTGGATTTCTGTTTCATTAGATATGGGAGCAGTGCCTTTAATGTAACTAACATGTGGCAACCACAGGGTAACCACAGAGAGCAAATCTGTCCTGCAGGAGGAAGCTCAAATGCAGCAGGGTTTGCTTCAACTGCTAGGAAAGAATCAAAAAATCTTTTTAACATTGGTCTCAACCGGGGGTGGAGGGGAGGAGAACTGAGAAAACACTAATAGTGACAGCTGAAAACAGAATTGTCTCAGCATTTGTGGGTGGGGAAATCAAACAGGTCCCAGCATCCTGTCAGTGCTCCTGTTTATGCTCCAGATTTGTTCTTGTAGGGGAAAAAAAATATCAAAGCAATAGATCTAAAAGTCTTGAGGTGGTCTTGAGATAGATATGTTTATTACCAGCAGTTAATCATAGCATTTCTAGAGATGTACACATTTCTTTGCAAAAGCCATGCACGCCAGAGGAACTGCAGTAAGGCTTGGCTCAAATTGCCCTATTGTTGGGAGATCACACTCTGTTTCACTGCTTTCCTTCAATATTCCCATCAGGACTGCAGCTCCCTTGCTTTGTTCCCAGACAGCCCAGCATTTAACAGATGTCCTAAGTAAATCATGATCATTTGGTAGGCTTTGGGAATAGAAGCTAGATGGAAAAACCACAGTCTAATAAAACAATCGAAAAAGTACCAGCACATAATAGGCCGTTTCAAAATAAATTAGGGTATCTTTTAAATCTCTACACAACAATTTGTATTTGAAATCAAAAGACCGTATGTCATTGACTTTCCCCTGAGTAATCTAAGTGAGAGAGCCCTCTGAGGTGCAGTAATAGGATGTAAGTGAAGAACTGGGTATTATTTTACCCGTGCTGTGATAATCTGAATGCATCACTGCTCAGCATCATAAACAGTGAAGTGAGAACAACAAACAGCACTTTCAAAATCCCTTTTGCATTTGGGGGCTGTAGGAGGGGGTGGGAGACCAGGTCTCCAGTGAGAGGGAAAGCAAACATTTAAAACTAAAGCAGAAGCAACACAGTATTATTTAAAGTCTAAAGAGGAAAACTACAAAAGCCTGCTTTTCACCTCTCCAAGAAGGAAAAAAGGCAAGTCAGAAGCAATGTCAAGAAATAATGTTGCAAGCAGGGAGTGCAGTTCTTAATAATCAGCAGTATTTTAAAGATCTTCTTGAAGTTTTGCACTGAGACACTATAATTAAGGAAAGAAATCAAAGCTTACCAGTTATCATCTGTCTGGAGCAGGGAGGGAGCTGATGCTACAGGCTCTTTTCCACGGGGTAATGCACACTGCAGAAGTACCAGGAAGGGAAAAAAGCAACAGAGCCATTACAAACAAGGACAGCAGCCCTATAGGTGATGCTCTGTTTTCCTTCTCCTTCCCAGCCAGCCTGGAGGGGTTCCTCCTCCTCCCCCAGGCACAGCCCCCTTCCCCCTGCCCAGCATCCCACCACCCACACGGGGACAGACTCCAGCCCTCATTTTAATGGGGTCAGGAAGGGGAACCAAGCCTTTAAGCTGCCTCTCACACAGTCTGGGGTGAACAATGCAGCCACCTGAGAGCAGGATTATCTAAAGCAAGGCTCAGCTCGGTTCTGAGTCTTACCTGGACTAATCAGGGCAAATAAATTATTTCTAAAGCATGAAGACAGAGAAAAGGATGATCATGTGTAATTATTTTAAAAAACTGTTTTAACATCCTTTTCAATGTGAACTGTGTGAGTCAATGCTACACACACTGAGGAGCCCACAGAGGTTTCTCTGTCTGGGAAAGGATTCTCACACAGATTTGCCTCCCAGGAGATAGCTGTATCTGCTGCCTACCTGCATCCTCCACAGCCTAGCCAGAACCATGCAGCCCTGCGCAAGCAGGGCACAGCTCCCTCCTCCTCTTTTTAATTTGTGTGTTTGCCCACAGACAACTGGGATCATGAAGCAGAAGAGTCACCCAGCACACCAGAGGGAAGGTACATCTGGTACTCTGCACCAAATCTGGAAAACAAAAATGTGGCAACTGATAATCATATTCAACAAGCAAACTCCTGCTTTTTCCTAGAAAACCGCTTTTTTTCCTCCTCACTTTAGTCCACAACACAATGATTGAGTATTGTGGGTTTGCATCTGTTTGCTAGGTCATTCATGTTTAATTTCTTTTATCTGTAATTTTTCTTATGCCTTCCACAGAGAAGGCAGATAACAATACACAACTTGGGGTCAGCAGGACCCCAAGAAAAACCCAGGTACAGTTCAGTGGGATACATACCTGCACTGAATAAAAACCCTCACAGACTGATCTGTGAGTTGCTCCTGAATTACTAAGGGTGATTGGATCTGAGAAACATAATAGCTATGTACACCAAGCCAGTCCTCCTTTGACTCCAGATGCAAAATTACCATTTTTCTGCTGAAAGGGTGATTTCATGCCATAACTTGCATGACTAAGGTTTCCAGAAAAGACTTTTGTTTAGATAAGGACAAGAGATGCCCTGAGGCTTGTATTGTAATGTTATATGGATATATAAATAAAGAAATTTTTTGTTGAGCTGAGGGTGTGGTGTGATTTTTATCTGCATGATTACTTACTGACAGACACTGGGAACAGCAAGATTCTTCCTGACCTTTTTTCACCTCTGCCTGGTTGGTTACAAGCTTCACAGCCAGTGCAGTTCCTGGGTACCAAGGCAGCCCAAATTGCAGCTGGTTTCTCTGTGTGCCCACCATTAGCTCTCCCAAAGCACTTCAGGAGCATTGCTGGAAACTTCATTGTGTGTCTTGTCTGAGGCCATTCGCTATTCTTCTTCTTATCTTCTACTTGAGCCAGTGGATTACCTCAATTCAGATTACTACAGTGCTGTAAAACTCAATCTCAACCTAAAAATTAATTCTCAGCAATTTCTGAACTCAAGAGCAAAGCAAGAGATTGGATGGTTTGGGTTCAGAAATGTCAGAAACAGACTCACTAAATGGATAGCTAATCCCAATAACTAGAAAACATTTTCAACCAAATCAGAAACTAAAAAGCACTCCTGTTTTCCAGACAGAAAGGACAAATGAAACCACTGAGTGTCAAGGTATGAAAGAGAACCTTCAAGTGCTGGCTGAGGAAAGCTGCAGTAAGGCAGAGGAGGAAGACCATGGGATAAAGATCCTGATCTGGCTGGAACCAGCACACTGACCCTGGGCTGCTTTGGGAACACACACAGCAAATGGCTGCCCTCCAACTTTGCAGCTAAACACGTTTCCCTCCTCCTTGCCTTCTAACTGATATCCCAAATCAGAAACCTTGAGCTTGTCTTTAAACATGAGCATAATCTCAGGCTCAGACAACTGATCCTCCAGCAGGAGCACAAAGACAGGCAGTAATCAGCTCCAGCAGTGAACCAGAGTCATGAACAAGTCATGGAAATGGCATTTCACAGTATTGACTGTCAGCTTTTGTGATATATGATTTCATGGAGTACTTTGTTTTGTCCAGCCATCTAAGTTTCAAAAGTTTCAACAGTAAAATTGAAGCTTTCTTCTAGCCAGACAGATACCAGTGAGTGCACGTAAGCACAACAACTGCAGTTTAAGCCATGTAATTAAACAGTGCCATTACAACAAACTCCTGACAATGGGACAAACCCAGCACCCTATTAATTCAAGTAACAGGGGTAAGGTAGTTAAAAAACAAATATGAAAGTATTGCTGAAAATACGAGTACTTCTAAAACATAATCCAACTCTAGAAGCTTCAAAATATTACAGAAATATTTTCCCATCCAGTTTCATTGATAACAGCATTTAAAGAAACCTCTTTCAGAAAAAAGTTGGCAGTTTGAAAGGTTGAGGGTTTTTTCCCTCCTACTTTTGCTTACAAACTATCCATGATGCAGCCCAGCATCACAGTGGCACTGTGCTAAGGGGATTGAATCCTCTGTTACTTTAAGCCTGAAGATTCTTCACACTTTCAGCCTTATCCTTATTGAGCTATGGGAAAGGAAATAATCTGTCTTGGATTTTACTCCACATTTCAAAATACCAAAACCATCCAAACAAGAACTGTTTGTGCACAGGGCAAAGTCTTTGTTTTGACTGGCACCCAGGAGGAATTATGACACACTATCATCAAAGCAAACTGCAGATTATGGGGTAAGCAAAACGAGTTCTCAGTTTTCTGAGTTTTCTCATCATACAAATATCTCTGTAATTAAACAGGTAAAATACATAGGTGTTAAAACCTTGGAACCAATGTAGTAAATTGATGTTTAAAAATTAACTACTGTCCACACAGAAGTTTCCTGAGCATATGAAAAGCATATGCAACTTTATTATATATATGCTTTTAAATAGCATTCTATCAGGTTTTGTGGATATGTACACACATAACAGAAGTATTTAACACATCCACATCATGGTCACACATGTGCACAAATACACTGTTCTGCCGTGGAAGAATGCACTTCCTCTGCACAGTTCTGTATAGGAATTACTATGCTGTTATAAATTTCATCTTAGCATAAAGACTCATCTTGGTGCCTTGGAAAGAGGTGCAGTTCTGAACCTTCAAAAAGTTTGAGCACCAAGTTAAGACTAGAACCCTAACATCCACAGAAATCTTTGGGCTGATTTCTTGAGAGATGTTTCTTCAGGAACAGAGGGAAAAAAAAGATGTCATGGGTTTGTAGCCATTAAATACAGACCTTAGGAGTTGGAATTGGAAATATTTCTTTAAGCTTATAAAGACTCAGAAGATGCAACAAACTAATTTGAATTGGGTAACACAACAAAAAAATCGGGCACACACCAAAGGAGAGTCTACCTGGAAGTCATCAACTCTCCCCACAGCACATCACCATGCATCTTGACAAGATGAACAGGGCAGCCAGACACTGTCACTGTATCTCCAAATGAATAACATAACAGGTAAGGACAAAGAATAAAGCTTTTTAGCCAAAATGCAAATAAGAAATTCTATATTTTCAAAAGTCTGATTTTCATCAACTTTGACCTCAATCGGTTTCTTACCTCTCAAACATTTGCTTTGCATAATTCCACTTTTCTAACAAAGCTCTTCCAAAGTCCTCTAATCGATGTGTATTTGTAAAGCCACACAGGTCTTTTGTTGAAGCCTCCATTCTAATCTGGGAACTTTAATTTTCAGAGAAGCTGATTCCTTCATGGTACGGAAGCATCAAGATGAAGGTTCAGTGAACCCAAGGTCAATAAGTCACGCATTTCTTTGGACTAGTATTTGTTCTTGACAAGCAGGCTACTCACAAATCCCTTTTGCAAGTTTAAGGCTCTGTGTAGCCTGCAGAGACAAAATTAGAATATAAACATCTACTCACTAGAGAAAACAAGGGAGTTATTGTCACTGTAAAGAAGGAGACATCTAAACCATACCCCCTCTGCATTAATTCCATTATTGTGCACAGGCAAGATGACAGTTATACCACCAAGTAAACTGCAGTTATCTAGTCAAATGATCATTTAATGTTCTTTATTTTACTTTTTCTAAGGAAAATTGATTTCTTGCTATTTATGTTCTGGGTATTTCATTGTGCTGTGATTATAAACCAGACTGAATGTGTTTCCACCGACTCCCTGCAAAGTGTGTTTTACAGCCCTTCCTGTTTGCACAGCCCAAGATGTCTTTTTTAATTGCCAGTCTGGTTTTTTTAAGTAGGATGCATGCTTGTTTGTTTACTCAGAAGCTCTCAGAGAGCCAGGCTGGACTCCAGCCTTCCAACAGGCTGCTGTGAGAGATGGAAGGAAATATCCCCAATAACACCGTCTGCTATGCAAATGACAAAATCACCTACAACCCATTAAACTTCATCAAGGCTTTGCAGATCTCTGAAATTTAAACTGTAAGGACAATTCCTGGGTTCTGGGTCACAGCTGTCACTTGTATCCCATCAGGTGTTCTCTTCCATTCTGCTGGGAGGGTTTCCAGCCTGAGTGGACAGGACAGCACAGCTGGGGCTGGCTGAGGTTGTGCAGCAGGAGCACTGGGACTGAACCCACATCCCCAGATCCTTCCTCCACACACCCAGTTAGCCCCTTGTCTCTGCTCTGCCCTGCCAGTGCACAGAAATAACGTGAAATGACAACTCAGGGAGCGCTGCAGTAACTGGTGTTTGAGCTGATGGAGCAGCAAGGCATGGCCAAGCTCTGCTGTCAGTGTGACACCAGCACTGAGCCGGGTTTATCAGGGAATTCACTCAAATTACCTCATCTCTGAGGAAATGAAGTGATCCCTTACTTGAGAATGTGTAAACTTTCCATCTCATCTGGTTAGCTTACCCACCCCAAGGATGAGAGCCTTTGAAGGACAGACACTTAGGCTCAGGTTTTGAAACTCATTCAACATCCTGTGAATATTTTTTTTTATTTCCTTCCCACATCTCAGTGTGTAAGACCTTACTGCTGTGGAAATAAACGTGTGAAAAATCAATCAGGGACCTTAGCAAGCTATAAAATAACCTAACATAGCATCACAGGTTTACCACTAGCACTTAAAAAGAAGCTCTCTACAAAACTGCGTGGGAGATATTCCCCATGACACGAGGATTTTGATGGGCATACACTGTATTTTGCATAATCCAGCAACTATTTACCCAGAAAACCACAGTCACCTTCACAAACACATAGCTCTATAAATATTATTTTACTGCTGTCCTAGTCATCTTTAGCACCCCCCAGACAACCCTGAAACACTCAGGAAAAGGGGGATTTTAGCAACTGAAAAGTTGATAGGCACACACAAACACACACCCCTTAACCCCAGCTACAAGACACTTGCTTGGCTGCCCATACAGAAAATTCATGAAAACTACAGTGAATAGCATGGAACAGAGGTCAGCAAAAATACAAGAGTCACTCCATCAGCATGAGTGCCAGCCCTTTGCTGACAGCAAAAAGTAAGCTCATCACAGATTAACAGGGACAAATCACCTGAAAGAATTAAAATGGTATAAACACACCTTAATCCAGTCTTGCAAACCGTGCTCTCCTGCTGCCCAGGCTAGAGAGCCTTATGACAGCTTGGCAGGACACGTTTAACCAGCAGCATGACCTGACCTGCAGTGCAGGGAGAGCCCCTGTGCCACACTCCAGCCCTGACCTGTGCTGCAGCACTGCTGGCTCTTATTTGGGATCCCGAGTGCATGGCCCATCGCCCCTCTGTGAGCTCAGCTGGCTCCAAGCACCCCAGCACAGCCCTCTCATGCTTAGACACCACTCACCAGCACTCTCAGCAATGCCTTCCTAATGGACCCTCCCTAAAACAACAACTCCTCCTCCTAGAAGCAGCCTCTTTGCTGGCAAGATGTGCTTCCCAAAATTCTCAAAGGCAAGGAGCTGAAGAAGGGGCTTGTCTGCACCAGACAAGCACATTAAGCTCTGCATGAGTCTGTGTGTACACTCTATTCTGCAGACAAGTCTTTAGCTGAGCTATTTCCCAGTCAGATTAAGAAGGAAAATCCCAGAATTATAAAACCAAACTTGCAGGGCCTGATTCTCTGCTGGGTTGGATAACTCCAATGAAAATTCCAGATAATGCAAGTGTAAGGAAATGCTATATGAGAACCAACCTCATTGAAATCACCAAATAATGTCCTTTTAAAAGATCATCTCATTCAGTGTCCATGAAAGTGAAGCTGTTTCCAAGAGAGGTCCAATTGCAAGTGAGAACTACAGGGAGTTGTGAGACAACAATTCTCCTAGGCTTTGAGGATAAAACCTCACATCTCTTGGTCACATCTCTCCTTCTGCCAGGTTTGTGAGGAGGCTCACAGTGCTGATGGTACTGAGCTCATGTAAGTGTCAGTTATTTCGGAATCTCTCCAGAGAGAAATATTTTGACAGTCATATTCTGTTCATTATTCCTCCAAGAGAGGAAACACGCACGTCGTTATCAGAAGGAGTACAGCCAGCCCACCATGCTCTTGCCTGACTGGCTTACTTATCTTGATAAATGCCAGCTAAGATCAGGACTTAGTGCCATTAGATGTGTCTAAAACATGAAGCTGTCATTACTGTGTCAGCACCAAGGATTGTTTCCAACCGTGATAATGGTGGGGCCACATTTTGAACAAAGACAGATTTGAGTCTGCAATGGACTGCCACACCAGCTGGTTCCCATTACTGCACAGAGACCTTTTGCTCATGATTATGAGCTTTGCCATTTCTTTCTTTTTAATTGGAAACCAGAAATATCCTCCCCATCTATGACTCATATTGGGCCTAGCAAACGGTTACCTCATGGTTAGGGGCTGGCAGGGTTGGAGTCTGCAACAGTTCAAAGATGTGTTTGATGCAAAGCCTGAAGGACAGTGGGTTAAGAGCTCCAGGCTGCTCCAGATCCTGCATCCTGACCCTCCCACACTGCCAAAGCTCCAGCAGCATGGGCACCACGGACACAGAGCTGATGACACAATGCTGATGCAAGGACACATCTCTGGAACACCCTTCTGACACTGGCCAGCTCTAAGGTGGGCGGGTTCATACCAACAGTGAGAAGGGAATTCATCAACAGGTCGAATTCATTCCGACCTGACTCAGCCCAACATTTAAGCAAAACGCTTAAGTACTTGCCTGTCCAGCAAAGCACTTTTAATTCATTAAGGTAAATGTTTATGTGCTTTGGACTGTTGAACTGGCAACTATTACACCATTACACCAACTGCTATGTATGTACATATAATTATATATAGACAACTGTTGTTAAAAATATATCTATAGCTGGATTTAATCTCAGGTTTAAGGGATTCTCAGTGGGTTTGCAGAAATTACATAGCTCTGCAAACAAACATAATTACATACATCATTCAGTTGCTTTCCATTTTCCTAGCAGAGATCTGTCCCTGCAAGGCAGCAGCCTGTGCTTTATTCCCTTAAGCCAGCACCTGAAGCTGTCGTGCTCCTGCTCCCACCAGGCTGAGTGCAGAAGATTCCACGTGAATATAGATTTAAGACTTGCTGCTTGAAAATGTGCAATGTCAAGCGTCCCACTGAGTTTTACTGAGTTGGCTGTGGCAATATCTGCTAGCTGGTTCAGCATGATCATTTTAGACTTTAATCCTGCCTAATCCTGTTCTACAGGGTTTCATATTCCCTCCCATCCTCTTTGCCTGACAGTTTTGGCACCTATACCACACACATTACATTACTTATATCGAAAATTAAGATCATCTGGGTGTCTTAGGGTAAGGACTTTTGCTGACCACAGAGTATCTGAGACCCAAACTCAGCACCTTGTGTTCTCACCTTGGAGTTCTGTCCAACCTCACCTCAAACCATTTAAATTCCGTTGTGCTGAGAGCTCCCCGCATTTTGCTCAGTTTACACTTCAGTTGGTGGCATCTCTTATTTACAGTACATTGTAATGCAAATAGTTTGCAGCTATTCAGCATAACAAAACTGATTTCAGAAGACGCAGAAATCATGTGCTGCTTCTTCTGATTTTTTTTCCTCCCTATGGCAAAGCAACAACTTACCATCCCTAAAATGAAATCAGAGAAAAAAAAAGTAATTAATTTCCTAGTAAATAGACACAGCATTAGAAGGGATTTGTTGAATTGTCTCACTGGAGCTGCAGGGTTAACATCAGGTGGAAGCTCAGCCCTTGCTGGAGTAGGAATTGCCAGTTTTGGAGCAGGCACTGAGCATCCTAACCCCATCCCCCTGAGGAAGAGAAGTGCTCTTTAGGTGCCCAGACACCACAGAGGCCACAACCTCATTGCCATTCTCTAACAGCCAAGTTTCACATTTTAAAGTTCCATAAAGAAGGTAATAATGCCTCCTGAAATGAGGAGAAAGATGAACCCACAATAAGACTTAAAGGGGAGAGACAGTAAAATGGTCTCGTAAACAACTTAGAGTGGAGACACTGTGCTGCACACTACTAATGCTCCAGTCCTAGAAAAATGACAGGGCTCCAGAAAACAGCTGTGGGCACTGCAATGCAAAAATAAACATCAGAGACTGCAAGGGCATCGGTTCAAAAGGTAGATATGTATCTTAGAGCTGTCTTCAGGGCAAGTATAATTCAGCAAACCAAAGAGAAAGAAAATAACCTTGTTCAGAATATGGCAACTCACAATCCCAAGTGGGCAGCAGTAAGAAAAGAAATTGTTATTTACTACCCCCACAATGCCTGACGGTCCCTCATTTGAGGTAAAACACACAAAAGTATCTTATGGACCAACCAGAAAGTTTTAAATGGAAAGCACCTGAGTCTGGATTCAGTAAGAGCTTTCAAAGCCACACAGGTGTCAGCCCAAGGTTTTAGGGTAAAACTTTCAATAGCTTGTAAGACAAACTGTTTGCAACCTCCCCAGCTGAAGGACAATAAGATCTGGTACTTCTCTTCTTTAGACTCTGAAAACTGAAGTGTTTCAGGGTCTTTCCATTCAGCTCAAAGCATTCAAGGGATTCACTGACAGTGAGCACCTAGATAAGAATCTCACACCTCATCTTTGGAGGGAGCCCCAGAGGAAAGGAAGGATGACCCACAGCCTTTGCTGTCAGCTGGGATGGGGAAGCCAGAGCTCATTTCCCTCATCTGACACCAGCTACGAGCCATGCTTCCTCCTTCTGCTCAGACATCTCATCTGTGCAGGCAGAAAGAATGGGCCAACAGCAATGCTGTACCTTCCACACTGCTGGGAATTAGCTACTGCAAGCTTCCCAGTATCACAGAGGCCTCAAACTAAAAGTGATACATGATGGGCCAGAACAGAATGGATTTTACCACAAAAGCAGCTGTGGATATCTCAGGCAGAGGTTGAATGCAGTTAACATGCTCCAAAATCATTCTGCTATCGTATCTTGTCACTATTCAACAACTAGAAAATACAGATATAGATTTTTATGCCTTGAACTTTCTTCTTTTGACAAAGCACTTTTGCTGAGAATTTTGGAAGGTTGCTACACTACTTTTACTTTATTCAAGTGTCCCTGATGACAACCATATCCTGGAGTGTATTAGAGTTTAAAAATACAGCAGCAAGATAAGCAGTGGCAGGAAGATAGAGGAATTCAGAACTTTGAGAGTCAGAAGAAAAGATATTTCTAATCTTTGCTGAAAATACAAGACAAAGTGGATAAGGCAGACAAGCATGAGGAGGCTGTTACAAACAGGAGAGGCTGGAAAGAAGGAAAGGAGGAAGGGAGGGGGAGCTTCTCACACCAGCAAGTGAGTTTGATAGCAAGATGAGAGAGAGAGGTCACAGCAAGACAAGTAGAGCAAGCAAGGAGAGCTCCACAGAGATACAGCCTAGAAGACAGGTCAGGGCAAGCCTGTGTCTATGGTTTGCTTTGTTCTTATTTTTGGCTTTCCACATACTTTCAAAAGGAGAGGTTATCAGATAAGATTTGATGGGACACCATTAAGACAGAAGGTTTCTCCAGCTCTATTGTGTGCATGACATTCCTTCCCCTCTGGTCTCCAGAGAGCTCGTACATCTGGGGATGTAATCTGCAAAGCACGAACAGGACCCCACAGCCAGGCTGCCTTTGCTGAGGAATTTGATCAAAGGTGCAATTTAAAGTGGGTGTTTAATGGCCTCATGGTGTTCCTTTACCCTGGGATTGTACAGCCCAGCCTGTAACATACCCCTTTGTGCTACCAACAGGTGCTGGGAAGTGTGCCAATGTCCTCGTCTCACAGAAAGCTTCTGCCTTTCCTGATGGACTCCCCATGCTAAAGGAATTCTAGACCTTCACTGCTGTAAGGCACGAGATTCAGCCACCTCAGCTAAAGAACAATAATTAGTACCAGATGTTGATTTCCTAAGGCTTAAATCTACAAGAATATAATATATTGGAAGAGGGAAAAAAAAAAGTGTGTTTTATAGCGATGCTCTGGGAATTGAGGAGAGATGTAAACGGAAAGGCTGGTTTCCACTGCAGCACTCAGAAGTGCCATATTTCTAAAGGTCAGAAGATTCTGCATAATCAACATGGGAAAAAAATACTGGTGTGGAACACTTGGCAAAAAGAATCAGTAACCATAGAGGTGTATAATAGTATCACCAGTGGTGCTGCCAAGGTGAAAGAGGACCTGATGCTGTTAGCTTGCTGAATACACACTAAGACACCAGCAGATGAGATGGGGGCTGAGGTGGGAGGAAACTATCATTCTAAGATTTCAACTGCTCTTTTACAGGAACCTACCAATTCCTCCCTTCTCTGTGCTTTCTTTCCATTCACCTTCACACTGAATAATCTCCAAAAATTCCATTCTCAAAGCATTTTCCATGTTGCCCGCCGTATGGACTAAATTCTCTCAATTTATGCCTTGCACCAAAAGACTGCTTTAGTTTTAAAGAAACTCCAGACCTCCCATGGCCACGTGGACTCAGACAGATGGCACTGGAAAACTGCTCAGCACTCCCTTTCTTGCAGAACTTCTCTAACCAACACACAGAGGGTATTACATTGCCCAGCATAGATACTGCTCCCAACAACCCATCCTTGAGCCACTGGGTTTTATCCATCCCAGGAGCAGCCAGAGGACACAGGAGAGAGCAGAAGCTATGACACAGCTCAGTGTAGGGGCTATGGGAAGACAGCAGGAACATGGCAGAGGTGCACAAAGATGTCAGAGTTAGAAGGAAATGACAACAGGGATACTGGGGAGATGGGAGAGATGAGGATATTGCAAAGCAAAAATGAAAAGTCTGCCAAGATTGCTGCAGTGGAAGAACACAGGACTGGACAAACCCCCATTGCTCATACAACGACTCCTTGTTTGCCATTTAATATTCTGTGCTATTTTATAGCAGCAGGATGTGCCTGACTCTTCCCCTGCTCTGGAATGTAAATAGCAGCTGTCTGTGCTGGTGGAGCAGAGCCTTGCTGCAGGCGAGCTCTGCCTGTGCCACCAGCACGGCCTCGCAGGAGGCACCAGAAAGCCAGGCTTGTTAATCTTGACAGGGCTTAGGAGAGAGATCAGATTTGAGCAGTTCAGCATCAACAAGACTTGGATAATTCTAGACATGCAGAGGAGAGCTCTAAGTACCTAAGGAACTCTCTTGGTGGTGATACTCAGCCGCTTACAGAAGTAGGCGGGAGCAGTCAGGATTATCCTTTAGGATTTAGGTGCCTAAATTCTTCCTTAAGGTCCTCCTTAGGCATCCATTCCTTCCTGTAATTCCAGCACTCAAAAAAACCCCAACCCATTGCCCTTGTCTTCCCTATCCATAGAGCACTGGTTAAAAACACCTGACTCTGAATAAATCCAGGCATCCTGGAACCTCACTTGCTCTTTGCAACCTTACAGCTGACTTCAGTACAGCAGGGTGATACCAGAAAATCACAGACCTGTTTAGGTTGGAAAAGGCCTTTAAGACCACTGAGTCCAAGAGTTAAACAGAAGATAAATAACAGATAAATAGATAAGAAGACAGAAAACCTTCAGAAATAGGCAAGTGTGCAAGGAACAAACAACTACAGCAGGAGACTATGAAACAAAAATACAAAAACAATAACAAAGATTGATCTACTTCTGTCCTAGTGAAGCAACTCACATTACTGCTCTGCCCCAGAGATTGCCTTTGGGTTCCCATCGAATTGACCACAACCACACAACTGAGGATTTGAGGGCTACTCAATTTTTCCCTTTTTACTGTAACTTGGCCCCAAGAATCTCTCACAGGAAACCTTTCTAATGTACTCTCTCTTTTACTAATTACAAAGGAGAAGAAATATTAAGATCCCCTTGCAAGGAACCTGAGGATTCCTGCAGAGCTTGTTTCAATGTAAATCTCCTTAGTAACAAAGGAAATGGAGGGGGGAAGAGAAGGAGTCTGCACAGGATTTGCAGCCTGCTTTTCTAGGGGTGTTTGCTGCAACACTGCTCCAGAGATGATTCAGCCTCTCCCCATCAGCACCCCTCACTGCTCCTAACTTCTGGCAAGGATCACCCAAGAGGAATGTGTTTTTTTTTTTTCCAAAGTTCTCAATGAGGTATCAGCTGTTCTTTAAAGAGATTATGGTGGGAGCATTCCTAGCACATTGACTCCACTGTGCAGCCAGCCCTGTGATTAAATGGCTCAGCAAAGGTGGTTTCCAAGGATAAACTGTGCCAGGGATGACAACATTTCCTCACCAAAGGGGGGAGAATCTAATAAAAAATAAGGATAGAGGGAAACTGCTCTAGCTCTACAGCTATTATTAGTGTCTCAGAGCATTGTCACTGCTTCGCCTGTGCTGTCAGATGTCACTTTGCATCAGTTCTAGGCAATGCTCAGAAGAAAACTCATTGAATTCTGCAATGCATGACTGGGCTCCACAGCAGGGCTGCACAGAGGGTTAAGTGACCTCTTAATGCTGGTGGGAGCACTGCTCAACAAGTTCAAGTGGGCTCTCCAATAATTTATGCAAACACCTTTTTGCATAGACTGGCAATTTATAGTAATTTATCCCTTCTCTCCAGCTGCTCTCACAAAGCATAAAACAGGTACTTAAAAATGAGTTCCAGCACTCTGTCCTACTGTCCCCTGCAGCTGCTCCCCACTGAACTGGCAATCCAAATGAGGGGAAAAATACAACTGAGGCAAGGAAATGACTGACATACAATGGACACTCGGACTTTTGGGCACACTTGCTTGGAACCCAAAGTCTGGGCAATGAGCAACACACAATGCAGCAGCACAGCTAAATCCATACATGCACACTCTATGGAAATCTGCTGTTCCATATTCATTCTATTTTTTGGAGGATCACCCTTTTCATCCTGATCTGTTTTTCAGGGGCAGCTTCTCAGCATAAAGCTGAGCAACTCTGTCTCAGTGAAGAGCTGTGCCCTCAGCAGATGCCAATTGGAATTCTTCCTGCTTTGAGGAAGCACATTATGGACAACCTCTGCCCTCTCAGGAGGAGTCCAGAATCTGAACACGCTCCCTTTCCCTGCTCAGGATGACCAAATGGGTGAGTTCATTCTGCTGATCACGTGGCAGTTTACTTTGAACTCTGTGTACAAGCGAGGTTAATTGGAGCTGACGTGAGACCCACACACATCCTATAGCATCCACATTACATGCTTTAAACGCTCTGAACTGAAAGCCACAGCCACCAAGAAGAAAGAAACGTATCTAGTTTTCCTTCTGATCTTAGTCACCTGCCAACACAGTTTGTCTGCTCTAGCAGAACACAGGATTGTTTAACAGCCAGCTAAACACAAGTTAAAATGGCAGCTTTGGGGGTGGGGGGAAATAAAGAAACAAAAACCACGGGTGTTGTGATTTATCAAAATGGGCTAAAATCACATCTTAACATCCAAGCTGTAGACAGATCCTGTATTCTTGAGGTGAATTTTGGGAAGCTAATTTAAGTTCTCTTTTCAAAACATCTATTAGCAATTCGTCACACTTGATGTGACTGGGAGCAATGTCACGCTGACGGCTGCAAGATTTCAGCCAGACTTGTAGATCAGAGGACCTGATGGATTGCACTTCTAAGTACCTGCACAGCTCTGAAGCTCAAATTGACTGTCTGGCAGTATTCTTTCTGTCCTGCTGCATTGGAAAGCTTTTTAAGGAAAACCTTTCATAGTTTTGACCACGGTGTCCAAACCTCAGAACACTGAGGAGAAATGGATTTTTATTTTCTGAAGACAACAAAAGACAGCTATGTATATACAAAGGCTATGATATAACATTAGGAAAAATCAGAGAGAGGCTGAAGCCATCTTTGGATGCAGACACACACCTGATTCCCTGGGAGAAAGTAATGCACTGGCATGAATTCTCCATGCTCATCCTGGAGGAGGAACACAGCTCTGACAGGTGCTTGATGAGACAGATCCCATAGCTCCCATTTCATCAAGGCCCCTGTCCCCTCCACCTGCTGGGCTCTGCTCCACTACAAGTTTATTACTGGCCATGTCCTGCTATCTTGAGAGTCACAAGCTCTAGTAAGCCTTTTTTTTTCTGCTAGACCAAATCAGGAATAACCCCAAACCAGAGGTGAAAGAAATTAAAAAAAAACACATATAAAACAAATATTTGAGCTGTTAAGTACCACTGGAGAACTCCTAGATTAGGGAGCACAAACAGAATTTAATAATCATCCAAAGATGCAAGTGTGGAAGCACATGAATTCTAACTTGGGAATGAATTCTTTGAGAGTTGTGCTCCTTTGTTTCCAAGGTCTGAATTTGTATATTATCTATTTTAGCAGCAGTGCTACTGGTAACACTTTTCCCCTTCCCTCAAGAAAAAATAATAATGTCTACTTTAATTTGTTTTCTCTAAGCTGCTGCCTTTGAGCTTTTCAAAGCGACACAGAAGTCTAAGCAAAATTTCACTGACTCCAGAATCTCTTCCTCTGGTTTAATCACAGTTAAATCTTGAGCAACAAGCATACAAAGGCTACCTCAAGTGTAAAAAAATAAAAGGGTGAAGAAGTACATCAAGTGCATCAGAAGTCTGCCAAGCAGAAAGCAAATGGCTAAATTTATAGAGGTGGTTCCTGCTAACAGAAGAGCTGCTCAGCCCCAGCTATTTCATTACTGTTGCACTAAAGGATCCTAGGGACCTTTTTTTTTGAGGTGTAGGCAATTCAGAGAGCTGAAGCAGCACTGTAATTTGGCCTATGAAAAATGAGTAGGTGTTCACAGTTCATTTCCCAACAGAGAAAGTCATGCACATCACAGAAACCATCATCATGCACAGAACTAATAGCTGCCCTGCTCAGCAGGCACACCCATGCACATGACGGCAGCCTTGCAGTGCCCCAGCTCTCACCACGTAAGAACAAGAGACTTTGGTTGGCAACACTGCCAGCAAAGCACCTTTTTTTCCCAGATCTACAGACAGGTGAAAAAATACAGCAGTGCTGTAAGTAAGTAAATATGAACAACCAACACTAGACTGCTGAAACCACAAAACAAATTGAAAACTGTGAAACATTCCCAGAGAAATCCCCTGCTCCCAGCTGAACTGGAATAAAAACACACTGAGACAGTCATAAACACAAAGTGAAAAACTCAAGGATGTGGGAGAGAGGATGCAAAGCTAACAAAATATTGGATTAATGGAATAAAATCTGCTGCTGCTTATCAGAATGAGTAACTTCAGCTGTGGTCAGAGGGCAATGGCTGGACAGGACATGGTATTTGTCACATTCCTGTTGGAGGCAAAGGAGAAGGCAAAGATTGGGAACAACAGAGCACAGCTCTTGGGATTCCAACAGTCAGCTCTGATCCTACACAGGGACTCTGCCTTAAAACCATGCAAAATCTCAGAAAACCTCAGGACCCCTCTAGAAGACCATTAGACTGATTTCTGCCTGGATATTGCCAAAATAAACCAAAGTCAAAATTAGACATGGCTGAGCCCATATTCACCTTGATTAGTATTTACATAACACACAGGGAAACAGGAGAGGAGCACATAAATAATGAACTGTTTGTTGCAGCCTCTCAGGAGGAGAGTTCTCAGCTCTGGTATTGATCTGCAGGCACACACCAGCTCCCTGTGCAGAAACCCCAAACCTGCCCTCCATGCACAAAAATAAACTTGCAGAAGCTGAGTCACAGGAGTTGGGGTGCAGACTCAGGCTTTACTACACCAGAGGGTCAGACAGCTGCATTCCAGAGCCCCTTATGGGAAAACATGGGGAGGTCCCAGGTCTGGGTAATTTAGAAGATGTTCTCCATTTCCTTCATTTTTTTCCTTCCAGTGGACTCCACATTTATGACAACAGTTCCAGGAAATGCAAACTTGGGAGACATTTATCATTGAATTTTTCCTCCTGTTACAGTACCACCACTTATCCACCCAGTCTTAATGTAAGTTGGGGGGACTCCAAAACAAAATTATTACCTGGGAATGACTCAGTACCACCAGCTTCTAAGGCAGCTGCACAATACAGTATTACTCAACAGCCACAAGCTGTTGGTGCCACCTGTGAGAATAAAGTGAGAACAGTTTCTCTTCCCTATTCTCATTCTTTTCATCTTGGAAGGAGGGGTTAACTTCATGCCCAGTCCATGTGGGTAGAGGTGGAGGGCATCTGGACACTTCTTTACTATACTTTGGTGAACACTGTTAGGAAAATAATTCCAATAGTTTCTTTGAAAAGACTTTTCCACTTCTACTTATCCTACTCTGAACTTCTGGCTTTTTTAAATGACGCCACAATCCCCTACCACACTGCTCCCCAAAGAACCAGATGTATCTGATCCTTGTTTGCAAGGTCCTGGGAAGCATCTGCAGACATTCAACCAGAGTGACAGAAGATGGCCATGTGGCAAAGCAATGATTAGATCCCATCATATGCTGGAAGCCACAGTGCTCCTCTGCAGGTTTACAGCCCTAAAGCTGAAGTTTACAGCCCTTAGCTGTAAGCTAAGTAGCTGAGGGTATTACAAGTGGCAAGAGGCATCTTAAGTGTGCAACACAGCCAGTATCCCCTGATAAGACACTCATACTGAGCCAGCAAGAGGGGTAGCTCAAAGATTCAGCATCACTATTTTCCTGATGCATCAATGTCTCATAAGTTTGCAGCAAATGAATGTCATCCTCAAGCATACTGTTAGGAAAGATTGCTTAAAACTAATTAGCTCAGTAACAATGGCCTGTCATTATGCTACTAAGTCACCAGCACGAGCACATAAGTTACAGTGACAGCTCGGGGTATAAAATAAGTGCCTTTATATTGAAATTTGCAAAGTGCTTAGCAGTCAAATGCCAATCTATTCACTTCTGGTAATATTGCATAGTTTCCTCTTAATAGACTGCTCCAAACTCCCACACAAAGATATGACTTATTTTACTACAGAGAGGTCTTTCTACTTCATACACTGTCCATGTACAGATATAGAAAGCTTTTTAAAGTGCATGTATTTCTACAGTGTTGATTCATTCCACATCAAGACGAACGTGAGATTCATGACTTTAGAAAAAGCTGAAGGCAATGGAACAAAAACTCTCTCTTGGGTGACTTAGCCAGGGATGCACGATAAACTGAAGGTAAGGACCAGATTCTGAGGGGCAAGAACAGCAGCAGCTCCCACATGCAGCACTTTACAAGATTCCCCCAGTAGAGAAGGAAATAGTTATTGCTATAATTATTTCATAGTTCCAGTCAGCTGCATTCAGTTGCACTGCTATATTCCAATGGCAGGAAAATGGAATACAGTAAACTATAAATATCTGTCAGAATTCCTTTGAAAGGACAACAGTTAATTGCATAGCTTGATCTCCTGCCGTGCAGAGCTTGCATTTCAGGTTAGAAAGGTACAGATTGTTATTGATTTAATTCTCTAGAAACATGTGTGGTATAAAACTGTTCAAAAGACTTATGGGGGAGAAATATATGCTTCCAAAGGAAGTCCTACAGCACAAGAATGTGGCAGGCTACCTTATTGTAAAATGCTTTCTGAAATTCAATACATTCCCTTCCAAAGGCCCTCACAGCCCCCTCAATAAATTGAGGCTCCTTGCTTCATTTGCAGAAGTGAAATTAAATCAGTGAATTAGATGAAGGACAACAAAAGATTTGCAATAGTATGAGGTGCATGTAAAAATTCTCTGTGTTAAGAATAATTCAGTCCTTATTACACATTCACTCTAACAGAGCCATTCCCATCTTTCCTGTTTTCCTTTCATCTAACTTCCAGTTCTACCTTTCTCTTTGCAAAGTTATTCCAGGCAGTCAAGCCAATCCTTTTGCTTATTATGTTCTTCTATCTTTGAATCCATTTCTGATTTGGCTCGTGCAAAGTTGGTCTGGTGACCCAAAGACATCAGGATATACAGCTGTGTAGTAATTAGTTAAGCCTCATCCATTCTGGGAATGAATTTCCCATCACAGGCATGGACAGCAGTGAAGGTGAAGCCCTGTTTAACACTTGTCCAGCTCATCTACTCACCATGAGCAGTAACTTGACCCAGTGTAAGTTATGTGGCAGTGTGATTTTGCCAGCCTCCCTCCATGCTTAGACCACTGCTGGTGCACAGAGAGCCAAAACCCCACTGCAGGGAAGCCTTTATTAACAAGTTACACAGCTACTAGTAAATAGCTTACTCCCAGATTCTGTAATTAAGATGACACAACTTCCTGACAATTGGTCTGAAGAGACAAAATATTACTGGAAGAAATGCTGCAGAAATGTTTCAGCACCTGTTGATCATGACCATGTGTTAAGCTCCACTTGCACACCCTGCCAGCCTTTATTAGGAGAGGTCAGCAAGCTGCAGACTGCCAAATATACCTTCTCTGAATCAGTTGTTACTAGCGTTCCCCTCACTTTCCAGGCTTAGGACACAAAACCATACCTACAGTCTTAATCTTCAAGTTTCCCAAGGTGGGTGGATGAGTTCTTAGTTGTTCATTTGGGAATTTTTAATATTTTTTTCTTTGACGCATTAGCTGATTAATAATATGCACTGAGGGATTAAAATAAAATGCATTGCTTTACCAAATTTAAGAGTAAATGGAGCACAACCTTCAAGACACTTGGAAACAAAAGCAACTTCTACCTAAGGAAAATTTCTAACACTTGCAAGAGTGGCACACAATAAAACTGAGAAGACTATCACTTTTACTCACCCCTAACCAAACAGTGAGGACAGCAGCTGTGCACTCACAAGGTCCTAAAGGCAAGCAGAAGAATCATTAAAGAGATGACTGAGCCCAAGAGGATTTAAGCATCCCCAGCCAAGCAAGACACAGCATTAGCTGGTGATCACCACTGCAGGCAGGGCACTCTGGAGGCTTTTCTCTTTTCCCAGCTGAGGCAAGAGGAGCTCTGAGCCTCCCCAAAGCCTCCCGTGCCTTGTGAATCCCTGAGCATCCCCTGCCCGCGGCTGCAGGCAGCACTCACAGCTCCAGGGGTTCCACTGGCAGAAACACAGGCAGCCACCCAACTGGGAGAGGGGTGGGGAAAGTTTTACTGGGATGAAGTAGGTACTAAAGAATCTCTGGAGAAGAAGAAGAAGAAAAAAAAACTAGAGATATATTTAAGATAACAGACAGCAAATGCAGACAGGATGCAAACAAGGAATTCTTCCAACAGATTTTTACAACACAGGATCACAGGAAGCATTTGGGCTCACTGCTGCCTAGGTGAGGAATACAGCCTACTAAAGACATTATGGGAGAGGAACACTGGGCTTTTGTCTCTCGAGCTCTGTTCCTGTGGTTTAAAGCAAGGATAAAGATAATAACATCCTGTCCTGAAACAATTTTGTGAGCTAAATAGAGCATATACAGTCAAGTAAAATTAAGCTATTGTTATTAACTCTCACCTTGTCTCACCCATGATATCAGATGAAAAAGACAGTTTCTCTGAAGAAGGAAAAAAAGCATTATAAGAACTACCATTCACACTGCTATTACCTATAATAGCATAAATCCTCAATATCTGACTATTAGAGATAGACTTGAACTCCTTCTCTTTCTTATTAAAATTCCCTCTCGTTTGCCCATTCAGGACAGAGGCAGGCAATTCCTTCCTCACACCCAGGCTATGAGGTGAAATTGGACAGAACCCCCTGCTCCCCACACCCCTGCCTGGCAGGAAGGCTGAGTGCCCCAGAGCTCCCACTCTGGGCTGGGCAAAGGGGCTGTACCTTCCACCCCCTCCTTTATCCCTCCTCAGACCAGCAAAAATCACCCCATGTCAGCATGTGGAAGCAATTAGTCAATGAGGAGAGGGTCAGATCCAGCTCTCTAAGCATTGATTGCAAGCTCACAGTTTCTCCCAAAGGCAAAAAAAAAAAGTGTACTTGAACCCTTAGAGCAGATAGGCTGAAGCTGATTTATTGGGGTGATTTAGATCTGTTAAAACAAATTTAATTTTGAATACAATTTTATATCAATTAACAGAGTCTCACAAGTGTAGCCATTAAGGAATCTCTTTCCAAAACCAAAGCCAAATATTCAAGATTTATGAGACTGACTTGCCATATTGGAAGTAACTAATTATTCGTAATGATTCTTTGTACTCTGACAGTGATTATGTATTTTCAGTGCAAATGACCATGATGAAGCAAGTGATAAAGGCAGCCCATGTTTGTGAAAGGGATACCAAGCAGTTAAGGCCTGATTGTTTTGGCAAAGTATTAGGATAGCAGGGAAAGAAACAACAGAAAACAACTAAGCCCATCGACACAAACCCCAGCTTATTTAACATCCTGAAGTGTCTCCTGGTGCATGTCAGACCTGTACTGAAAGTCTGTGGTCTCCTTTTATTGCCTTAAGCAATTTTGTATTCAGTTTATTTAATGTGACCTTTTGGCTGTCCTCCCACCTTGGACATGACAGTCTTTAACAAAGCAAAGCCTCGCAGACTCAGCTTGCAGCATTTGCAACAGACTGTGGAGCGTGTTTGGGGTGAGAGGAACAACACAGATTTGGGGCATGATTCTCATTTGCATTGAATTTTCTTCACCTCACTCTGATGGCACTGGGCAGAAAAAGTATAGTAGCAACCCCGCTTCCACCTCCACAGAATGAAGGAAATGTCTCTGGATCACCGTGCCCTGATTAAAGTACCTGTGAATCGAAAATGATAGTTATTCAGGGATTGGGTAGATTTTCACACTGCCTCAGGCTACCGAGAATACAAAAGCACCGCCTTTCTCCTTTCTCATAAGTACTGCCCCAGCCACAGGAACAGAGTAATTGAGAACAAAGTCCCTGTTCCAGTGAGGTGCTCAGTGCCAGCAAGGTTAATGTCCAGGGGCAGGCTCGTGGCAAGAGCAATGCCATATTTACTGCTGTGCTTGCTGCTGCTCTGATGCCACACTCACTCCAGCTATGAACGAGGGGCTAATTTCTGATCCTCAAAAGGCAAAGGCATAGCAAGTTTGTCATTAAAATCCGCAGCAGCATGCATGTGATTAAAATGTTAATGTCAATATTGTAATCGAGGTCTGACTCACAGGACAGCTGGTAAGAGACTTGATCTGTATTGCTTAGCCCCTGTCACCTGATGCAGACCAGGGCTACAGAACGTGCCCCATCACATGGCAGGGATTGGCATTCACTGGCTCATGTGGCGAGCTGGAGGCTGGGAAGGGACAATCAGCTCAAAAGCAGGTCCAATACTGGTAAGTTCAATATCAGCTGCACTCCAGCCAGAGGGAAACTTTTCAATACATTTCCTTGGCACCACCTGAGCTGCAGCTCTGCTGCAAAGGCACTCACATCCCCTGCCTACCTGCAGTGCTGCCCCTGGGTTGTCCTGTCCCCTGGCCTCACTCGACCACCTCTCTTGCTTTTGGAATTTTCTGTGCTTGTTTCTATCCAGTTGAGTTTTAGACATTTAGGCTTGTGGTAAATTTTGCCTGATGTTGTCTAAGCACCGAAAGAGCTATAGTCTGCAAAGCTTCTTTTCAGTAAATTCAGGATTAATGAAGAAGGCCTCTCTATTGTTGGAATGTCTAATACAATTATCCACTGAATGAATGGACTAGGCAGCAGTGGAGGGCTCCCAGGTTTGTGGCAGGGAATTGTCTGTTTTAACATCCATCTGTTTTCATTCCCTCTGATCCATTATCATTCACCTAGAGTTATAACATGATGAATATCATTGTGCAGAATGCCATTTGATGCTGGGGGGAAAACAAAACCACTGTAGGTCTGCCTTCTATTGAAAACACGAAATTGCCTTAGTGGAAGGAAAGGCATGATTGATTCAGAGATGCTGTCTCAAGCAGAGGCATCCTTTCCCATGTGGACTGTTTGATTTTGTTAATTCCTTTGGATGACCCTTCTGCTGCATCTTTCAACAAGAAAAAAATATATATACAAAAATGAGAGTAACTGTGGACAAGCATAGTGCTGCTGAATTTGTGGAGTTAATTGAAAAAAATAATGGTATTCACAACTTTCCCCAGAAGGCACCTTCGGTTTACATTCCCAGTGACATTAAACTCCTGTACGTAAACACGGGACGAGAATCTTGATGACCCTGCTGACAGGAAATAAAGAAAGCAACTTTACAGGCAATTTCCACTGTCCTTGTTGGTCAGCAAATTTGGAAGTGGATGAAAAAAAGAGAACTAGAAATGCATATTAATGATGGAGGACCTAGAACACAACGTGAGTGAGATGAGTCCTAGCAAGAGAAACTGTTAAAAATGCCCCAGCTTCTCTTTTTTAATTACCTACCCTTATGATGTACTTATAAGCAACATAGAAATTACCTTGTAAATAAAAGGACAGGCTCACCAGTGTAAAAATAACTTAGCGAACTCAGTATGAATGCTTGTTTCTAGAAACTGTCCCTTAAAATACTGGTAAAGCAAATGCAGTTGTTAAACCAAATCCGTTGTTAAACTAGGTGTATCTAAATGTAGACCTTTAATTAACAACCGTCTCCAGGATCTTGGTTGTGCCTTTCAAATATCACACATTTTTAAAAACACTGTTCAGTCACTTAATGAAACAGGAGAGGAAATACCCTTTGGAAATCCAAAGTCCAGCAAAAACCCAGGACAGATAACTGTCTGGCTCCCCACTAGCCTGTAATTACCCGAGGAAGCAGCTAGATTTAGCTATCTTCCTTCTTTAATTGGCACACAAAAGATTATAGGATTTTATTAGGACACAAATGACACCGATAGGAGTGTGATTGAGGCATGCAATGCATGACTGACTATTTGCATTAAGAGGCTTTGCACTACACATGGGATTTCTACCTTTGGTTTTAAATGGCTTAAATTTAAATGACGTTTATATCCTACATTTTAAGAGGATGATATTTATTTTAGCACTTGTCTAAGTATGGTAGGGCAACACTGTTGCCAGACACCAGAAAGGCTTCTCAAAGAGCCTGCTTGGGGAGGTTGGAAGGGGGTTAATTTTTGACTACTCTGTTGTTACAATTAGATCAGGAACATAAGAAAATGGTGGGAAAACGGGCATTGAAGTGCCCACATCGAAGTTTTGATGAGTATGTTAGACATTCAGCTGCCAGCCTGCCACTTCTGGGGACACCAGCCTGAGGAAATCACCATCCCTGGTGATGACTGAACTGGAACACAGTGTGAGAAAATAGCAGGAGATTTTTTTGGCTTCCCTTATTCCATGGCTCCCACTAACTCTGAATCTCCTTCATGGACTTTTTCCCTTATACATGAATCTCAATGGATTTCTTTAGGCTTTATTTCACAACATCTTTCTAATGTCTCTCACATCCAGAACTAAAGGCTACCCCCCAGGGAAGGTGAAAGCAGCTGAAGAAGTATGGAATTAAACAGAGTCAGCCCCACACAAGGAAGGGAGTACCCAGAAGTGATGGTAACGTGCTGTGATATCTGACTTTGTGCAATAAAAGATGATAACAGGAGGATTAAGTCCTGCTACCATTGCGATATGTAGGACAGCGCCGTGCAGGAGCCCTGATCCAGCACACCTTCCTCAGTGCTGTCCTTGGGACTGGGCACTGCACAGCTGCTCAGCTGGCCACCAAGCCAGTCCCTGTCCCTTGCCTGAGCACCAAGCCTTTGGCCAAGTGATCCTGGAGAGAGGAGAGGGCCTGAAACTGCAGGGAATCAAGAAAGGGAACAGCCCCCTCTCACACTGCAGAGCCCGAATAAAACCTCAACAAGACGAATGGATGGGGAGCAGGAGCTAATGAACAGGATCCCCTGCTTCCATCCCATGAGCCCCAACCCCCGGTTCCCTTACACTGCTCCTTGTCCCACCTACAGCTCTGGCTGCCCAGCTCCCGTGTCCTGCACCCTCATCACCAGCTCCTTTCCTAACTCGTCCCTTGACACGCAGATTGTCCCCTAGCTCACCCCTCTGGCTCTTTCTATGTCTCTCAGCTCTTCCTGTGTTCCCCAAGTTGTCCTGAACCCACAAATGACCCCTCAGCCTGACCCTCGGTTCAGAGTTTAATCCTCAACTCTTCCCGCAGCTCCTTCCCTGTCCCTGCCCTCGAACCCCAGCTCACTCCTCGCCCCTGGGCTCATCGTTTGACCCCGGGTCCCACCGCTCGCCGCAGCCCGTCCCCTGTCCCGGCTCCCCTCGGTGTCCCCTCGGTGTCCCCTCGGTGTCCCGGGGCAGGGCGGCCGCGGGCCCCGGGGCAGGAGCCGGCCCGGGTGAAACTTTTCGCGGGGGCCCGTGCGGGATGCGGCGCCCCCGGCCCGCGCGGAGGGGCGGCGAGGCGGCGGCGGGGCGGGAAGGAGGAGGAGGAAGGGGGGGGGCCGGGGGCACGGCCGGGCCTGCGCCGGGGAATGACGCGCAGCTGGCAGCCCTGCTCATGCGCGGCCGGCCGGGCGGTGCTAGCGCCGCGTCCCAGCTCGGGGAGAATGGGGCGGCATCCGGGCAGCGCC